>WOVY01008137.1:0-18471 GCA_013436015.1 Rhipicephalus annulatus
GGCTGCTGACCCGCAGGTCGCGGGTTCGAATCTCGGCTGCGGCGGCTGCATTTGCGATGAAGACGGAAATGGTGTAGGCCCGTGTTCTCAGATTGGGTGCACGTTAAGAACCCCAAGTCGTCGAAATCTCCGGAGCCCCCCACTACGGCGTCTCTCAAAATCATATGGTGGTTTTGGGACGTAAACCCACATATCAATCAATCAAGAGCGCGCACGGTCCAGCAACGTGCAACGCGGTGGCTTCTCTGCTACTCCTAGCTTGATAGCCACGCAAACGCCGGAGCCCGAGAGCCGTAATGCAGCGTTGGCGTTGCAGTCCAACCACGCATGCTGCTCTCCCCACCGTATCTGCATCTGAATACCCACTGGAAATTCCGAGTCTATCGCCAAGCGCGTTTCGACGAGCATCGTTTTTTCCATCGCCAAAGTTTTTGCCTTCCATCTCTTCAGCTGACGACTCATCGACGGAAATGAAACTTCACGGCGGTCGCAAGTCATCGCAGGCAGCTGCGATGCCCTGAAGGCATCTGTAACACCGTTAATGCCAACCTAAAACTGCTCGACCACCCGCCCCCGCTCCGAGCTCATCACCGTGGGAATCCAACTTCAACCTGGAACACTCAAGCCGAAACTGCTTCTCTATGACCTACTTTCTACGATCATAGCCGCCGCAAATAATCTCTCCCACGACCAGAGTGGAGGTCACCCTTCAGGCCAAACCTGCTCAGAGCCTTGTGTTTCCGGAAAACGCACTCGCCCCTCATTGCCCACCTCCTACTGTCCATCACAAGTCAGGAACTTAATGGTAAGCTGATCACCATTAGCCTTATGCCCCCAGTCCTCCAATATCATGTCTCGGCGTCATACGCAACGTCGTAAGGTCACTTCACAACCATCTCCACTTTTGCATGACCTCGAATGCCTTTACTTCAGACATACTCGCTGCACGTATGATGGGCGCCACTGAATCCGTCCTCATAACATTTACTGGAACCATATCCCTCGCTTTGTGTATTTTAAACGCGTCTCTTTCCTATGCCATCCACATAAACCTAAGCCCCCTACTTCAACTCGGTGCATTGCGATAGGACACCGTGCTTATCGATGACCCAACACAGCGTTTCGACCCAAGTGTCACCACTGTGCGTCTCCTTTACCAGCAGATCCCGACGCTCACGTTTGTGCCTAACGCTAGTGCAGCCATTGCCAAGTCAACACCCACTCGTTTCTCGACTCCACCTGCCCCTACCTTCTAAGCTAAGCAACGTGATTGCGCCAAAGCAGCTTTTCTCCGTTGCAAAGCCATGCGCTGAGCCACTCAGCCTTCGCCGCCCTCCTCTTCAGCGCAGGAGCTCCTTTCACCTCCCGCAACATCCCCCCCCGGGCTCATTACGCCGCTCAGGTTAAGGGCGCACCTCCCGTGTGCACTTCATCGACCACACCTTTACTATCCTTGAGCAACGAGAGCCGCTCCTTCGATCTGCGACTGGCTATGTTGGAGCGCAACCAGCGCGAGCAACAGCGCGTCTCAGATGAGCTACAACAGAAATACTCGCACTGACGCAGAAACTCGCAACCACCACATCCTCTCTTACCTCTTAAACTTACGGTGCAAAAATAAGCAACACTCGCGACGCTCACCGCCCCGACCTCCAGCTCCCATGTAATCAAATTGGCCGACATGGTCGAAACCATCAAACACTGCGCATTACACTCGTTTGGTCCAGCTGGAAAATTCAATTGTCCGGATTCTTACGACACTAGAAACCCAATCCAAGCAACTGTGATCTTTCACTTATATGCTTAACTCCTTGCAAGAGTCGCTTCCCCCGGCAAAAAAGAAGGAACGTGCATGTGCAGGCGCTTCCTCTACTTCAAAGACTTCAAAGAGATGGCGTGTGATAAGGACCTCGAGATTTTGCAGTGGAACTGCCGCAACTTTTGTCATAATAGGACCCATCGCCACCAATCTCTCTCACCCGCCCCACATTATCCCATTTTGTCCTTATACAGGAGACTCAGACGGCCCTTGCCGTCCCGGGCTACCGTGCATATCACGCAAGGACGGGAACGCCACTTGAGTCCATTTATGTACGCAATGACGTTCTCGTTGAACCATTAGACGTACCCTCCCTCCTCCTGAAATATTTAGTTGGTGTGGTCTATTACCAAACATCTACCCGCATTTCTCTCGCTCGGATGTCCTTTTACAACCCCCCTGTCACGTCCTCTTTGTTTAGTGCTCTTGGCAAATTCCTGCACTCCCTTCCATCGACCAATCGACCACCCATATCCTCTTTTAGAGTGAATTTAATGCTCCTCATCGGCTCTGGGGTTACCCCCAAACACTCAAACCAGGTCGCCTTCTACACTGCCTCGCCCAGGAACGACATCTCACCCTACTTAATACACCTGACACCCGTAGTCGAGCGGGCACTGTTTCACAGCGCTCCACTATACCCGATCTCACTTTCTCTCGGAGGAGTTCCCTTCCTTTTCACTGGCAAGTGTCCGCTAAAAACCTTTTCAGTGATCACTTTCTCATACACATCACCACCCTTCTTTCCCACAACAGGCGGAAACAACGAGTCGCTCACACTGACTGGGAAGCATTCCATAATGACCTTTTTCTGACTCCTTTAAAACTTAACGACGACTGGACGTCGCGGATCTCCGCAGCAATGACATCCTGTAATCACCGCCCTCGTTTTTAACTCCCCTTTCCTGACCCTGATCCTCACTTCCTCCGTTTATGGCGACGTCGTCAACGTTTGAAACGCTCCCTCTACTCCCAGCCACACAACGTCCAACTTTGCTCCCACATTTATGCTCTGCGGGCTGAAATTATCGCTTAGGGCACTTCCCTCGAGCACTCTCGTTGGAACACGCTGTGTGACGGCCTTGACTCCGCACTACAGTCGCGCTGTACATGGTCTCTGTTTAAGTCTCTCTTAGGTACCAAGCCTGCCATTGCTCCCACCCTAGCTAAAGCTCTCACTCAAGGTACTCCATCTGATGTTTTTGACAACTTAAAATCCCTGTATCTCCCACCTCCCCCCTCACACCTTTCAACCCCGATTACTGTGGCAAAGCTAAGCCAGACCTGGACCGCCAATTCACACTCAGGCAGCTGGAAGCTGCCTTAGCCACTCAATCTACCGGCTCAGCTCCCGGTGAGGATAATATAACGTATACTACACTACGTAATCTCCCCGACAACGCGAAGGAATTTCTGTTACACACTTTCAACGAAGCATGGAACAGCGGCTGTCTTCCAAACTCTTGGACATCCTCTCTAATTTGCGCGATGCGGAAGCCGGGCAAAGCCTCAATCTCTCTTTAACCTTCGCTCTATCTCTTTGACGTCATGTGTTGTCAAGACTCTTGAGCGAATGGCCTTGACTCGACTGTCTGGTTTTATTGGGGCGAAAGAGTTTTTCTCTCCTTCTCTCGTTGGCTTCCGACGCCACGTATGTGCGCAGGAGATGTTCCTAGTTCTTCAGCACAATTTTCTTTCACCTTCACGTAGTCAGATCCAAGCTCTTGTAACCGTCGATGTACGAAAGGCATTCAATGACGTGAGCCATGACCCCATACTCGCTCAGCTCTCCTCCCTGTAATGTGGCTCCCGCGTGTATTCTTACATCTGATCCTTTCTTTCCAATCGAGTTACTCGCTTTAGAGTCGATACTCATTTGTCTAACCCACAATCCCTCACCCGTGGCACTCCTCAAGGTGCCGTGCTGTCTCCTACTCTATTTAATATGGCTATGGCCCCCTTGCATCCAAATGTCCCAAATACCTGGCTTCCATCATATTTTTCATGCAGACAACATCACGCTCTGGTGTACGTCTGGATGTCCCGACCACGTGCAGGATACTTTGCAACGTGATCTGGACATTATCGCCTCTTTTCTCGCTACTGCTTGCCTGTCTCCTGCAACGAAGAAATGTGAACTACATTCGCTAAACCGTTCTGCGTACCAGCGCTCCCACAACACCCTCATCTCCCTACATCTTTCTAGCTCTCTCATCCCCACTGTTCAACAATGCAAGGTTCTTGGCTTTCCTTTGCACGTGACAAAGAACGCGCAGGCCCTACATCACGCTGCGAGGACTTGCCACTCGGGGACTCACCTCCTGCGACGCGTTGTCACTTGGCAGTCGGGGCTCCACGATGCTCATGAGTGCCGTTTTGCACATGCGCTCGCCCTTAACAAGTTCTTGTACTTTGTACCCTACGTTCGATTCACCCAAACGCAACTCAACACATTCGAAAGAGCTCTATTAGGCCTCTACAAGGCAGCTCTAAACGTCCTAGTCACTACCTCTACCACTAAGGTTCTTGCCACAGGCCTGTTCCATACATTACATTCTGTTATTTCTCTGCACCACAACTCTCAGATTGCCCGTCTTTCTCGCACTCGTCAAGGCCAATGGCTATTGACCTAAGTCGGTAATCCTCACACTCCCATTTCCGTTCCCACCTTGCCTTCTGCCGCTAGCACCGCTGCTTCTAACCTTCACATCCTTCCCCTCCCATCACATATATGTCCCCCGTTCTTCACGCCGGCCAGCGTCATGCGGCAGCACATCATTCTCCTCCTCTCTCTACACAGGGAGTTCCCTACACGGATGCCTCATACATGGCTCCTCGGGGATTGTGTGGCTACGTTATCTACCATCCACACCTTTCGGCACCTGACATTCACACCAGCGGGCCATACTTGCCAGATGTACTATCGCTCGAGCTCCTTTCCATGGTCCACGTGATGCAGACGTTTTCCTCCCTCCCTTTTCTCCCCGTGTACACAATTTACTCAGACTCTCACGCCACCATCCGTCACATACAGAACGACACGTTGCCCCCTGCTATTCAACAGGAGGTCGAGCGAGTGGCCTCTGCTCTCCAACCCTCCACTGTCTTCTTCCGCTGAGTTCGTGGGCATTCATGTATTAACGGCAATGAGCCAGCTCATCAGCTTGCCCACGATATAATGCACCAGGCACGATACATTCCCTGGCCAAAACCTTCAGAAGAGAGTGAGAGCTCCGCGAATAACGATGGGCACATTTCCTTGCGTCACAGTATCAAGGAGGTATATATCCAGCTCCAGCTCGACAAGTGTCGTTACCCTCCCCCTCATCCATCACTCACTGTGCTCGTGGCTCGAACTCTACATCACATCCGAATGAATTGCCTGATAACCCCCTTTCGCCTTTTCTTTTATAACACCATCATAAGCCTGACTACGTCCACTGCAGGACAAAGGCCTCTCCCATGTTCCGCCAGTTAACCCGATTCTGTGCTTGCTGCTGCCAATTTATACCCGCGACCTTCCTAATCTAATCTGCCCATCTAACCTTCTGTCTCCCCCTAGCCCGCTTGCCTTCTCTGGGAATCCAGAGAAGCCAAGCGGGTTCCTTTATAAATACAGGTCTAACCCCTGCTGTCCTAACTCTCCCTCCCCATATGCCGACCTGTCACACTGCCTGTTTTACTGCCCAACTGCTCAGCAATCCACTTATTACCTTCCCCCATCCCTTTTCATCACCTCCTGGCTCGACTGGATTAGTGCCGAAGGGGAAGGAGAACAGCGTCTACTGGTCACACAGGTGGTCGAAATGCTCGGCCTGTAAATTGTGGCTGAGTAAAAGTTCATCACTACTACTTCGTATTCCTTTTAGTTTATCTCTTGTGACTTCGCGTTTTTGAACACGAGAGAAAGTCCTGCCTTTTTATGTGTACTTCAAACACTAAGCGGCGTCAGCGTCTACATGAAACGCTGATGATTCACCCCCCCCCCCCCCGTCATTTTCCACAACGTTACGAGACGCGCGCCAAAACCGACTACCTGGCGTTGTGCTACAAGTGCAGAAGCTCCGCCTCCGTAGAGGCAAGCAGCCAACGACTTCGCTGCTGTGCGTTTGCTTTTTGCCGCTGCCCACGTCTCTGCAGCTCTGAAGCGGTTCCCAGGCAGCCGCCCCTGTTGGGGCCATAGCTGTCCAGGCGTGTTTTTCCTACCATGAGCCAGGAACGCCCATCCACCAGCTC
This sequence comes from Rhipicephalus annulatus, assembly GCA_013436015.1. Lineage (NCBI taxonomy): Eukaryota > Metazoa > Arthropoda > Arachnida > Ixodida > Ixodidae > Rhipicephalus > Rhipicephalus annulatus. The sequence goes on from WOVY01008137.1 coordinate 6,056, forward strand.
GTCCAAGGTACGTTTTCTCAACCTGAGCATTAAGGGCGTTCGGCCTATTACCCGCTCTGTTTCGATGGAGCATTTGACTGCCTCCACGACAGTTTCCAACGAACATGAAACGCCGTGGTCAACGGCGAAAGCCGACGCGCGTCCCTCGGTAGCAGCGCAGACACCCGAGGCGAATACTGCGAGGCCGGCAACTGATCCTGTTGTCTCCAATTCTTTCTCCCAACAACCTAAAGTCGACATTCCACCCGGAGAAAGGATGGAGGAGGACACTACTTTTTGCGACAACACGGACAACGACACGGGAGGTTGTTGGAAGACGGTCCAACGCAGGCGACGCGCCCGCCATATGCAAGCCGAGGCGCAACCCCCCGAAGATACATCGGGCATTCCTTATGCCCCTCAGCAAACCACACGCAAGCAGAGCCAGAATCAGAATCCGCCTCCGCTTCATTTACACGATGAAAAGATAATTCTGCGACCCCACGGCGGACTTTGCCTCGATAGTTGGACACGCCCAGGACTCGCCAACGCTTTATGGAGCGCGGCAGGCTTGAGCACCGAAGATCGTCAGAACATCATATTCCGCCTGCGGCCCCAGCAGAACTTGGCAGTCATAAGCACACCCAAGTCACATGTTGCCGACGCATTATACAAGGTGCGGGAACTGAGGCTTGGTCAGCGAGTGTATCCTATTACAACGTATTTTGCTGCCCCAGACAACTCATGCAAGGGCATTGTTCCCGGTCTTGTACCCGGCACGCCGTCGTCCACTCTAGTGGACGAGCTTTTGACACCTGGAACCCAGATTATTCAAGCACGTATGATGGGGCAGACCAACGTTGCGTTAGTCACCTTTGAAGGATTGAAAGTGCCTCGCTATGTGCGATTCTACGGCGCCGAACTCCGCTCCTACCCTCATCACCCTCGCCAACTGGTTTGCCAGATATGTCACCGGCTCGGTCATTGGGCTGACCACTGTCCCACGCCACACGTGCTTTTTTGTGCAACATGCGGGACTGACAACCCAGCCCCGTCGCATCCGTGCACCCCTCACTGCAGTTCCTGCGACGGAAGCCATCTTACATCCGACCCAAACTGCCCACGGCGCGCTCGCCTGACACCGAACAAGGCGTCGGTGCGTAAAGCTCTGAAGAAAGAGCAGCGTGAACTGCAGCCTCCCAGCACATCTACTGCTTCCAAAGATATGGCAACGACTGAACACTCACAAGTCTCGACTCAGGGGACACTGCGAGCGCATTCGAAGTCTCGCTCGAGATCCCGTTGCAAATCCCAGACCCGTTCCACGTCTCGGTCCAGATCCCAAGGAGCATCAATGCGGCCACCCGAGAAATGCCCTCCTGACCAAACTGCACCACCCTCACAACAACACTACAAAAAGGCACTGCTTACCAGCGCCTCTGCCAAGGTGACCCAGGCCCCCACGGAGACGCAGAGAATCTCGGCGCAAAAAACATCCACACAGGCACCTCAGGAGGTAAGTCGAGCGGCGGATCTCCCACAGCTCGTTATAGCCCATACTTCACTTTCTACTCCGTCCCCTCTCACTACCTCATCCTCTGCTCCCGATCCCCTGGTAGAAATCGCCCGTTTACGCCGTGACATGGAGGCACGCTGTGAGCACTTGCAAAAACAAATGGACGCGCTGGTGGCAGACATGGGTACAAGTATGCAGGCGGCCCTCGACCGAATCGAACGGCAGATGGAAGAACTTCGTATAGGAATTACGGAGCAAGTGAAATTATGTATAGAACGCACTCTCGCGCGAGATAACATACATACTCCTGAACCTAGCAGTTACAGCGCCAGCATGCCACTCGACCACATCTCTCGGCCGCAACATTCAAACGTGGGTAACTTTAACGGGGGTAACCGACGCGCGCATCCCTATATACGCCCCTCTGCTTCCTCTCGTGATGATGATGGCGCCGCGTGACCCGCCACAGCTAGTGGTGTGGCAGTGGAATTGTAGGGGATTCCGTCAAAAACGAGGTTCCTTGCAAGAGTACGTTGCCACATCCACAAACCCTCCGGATGTCATCCTCTTACAGGAACCCAATTGCACCCCTTCATTATCCGGTTACAGCCCGCTCTTGGGTGTCTCACCTCTTGTGGGAGCCCTAGTCTCGAAACGTGTTACATGTCGCATGCATACGACGACTAGCGACATTCCTCAGCAAATATTGGAAGCTATTACGCAAGGAAAACGCGGCGACAGTTTGTTTATCCTCAATGTATACAGTTCCCCTCGTTCGCGTACACACTGTTTTTACCGTCTGTTAAAAGAATTTGGCAGCCTTGGACGGGTTTGTGTGGTATGTGGTGACTTCAACGCTCCACATGTCGCATGGGGTTACGTTAAATCGCAAGCCAAGGGAACCCGCTTATGGAATTCCATCTGTAACATGCGATACACACTGCTCACCGACCCAGAGCACGCCACTCGTATAGGCAATAGTGTTTCTCGCGACACCTGTCCTGACCTTACCTTTGTCCGCAATACTGGCCCAGTCGTAGCGCACGGGCCTTTAGAAGAGCACCTTGGCAGTGATCACTATATTGTCGCAACCATCCTGTCGATACGAGGCGCTCGCAGGCCAGAGCGAAATGTGCGCATTACAGATTAGACAAAATTCAGGGAACGCCGCCAAGACCCGCTTGAGGGCCAGGGCTACGAATGATGGCTTGAGTCTCTCGCTGACGATCTTGAGGCCACCACGCGTACAGTGCGTACCACAACTGAGACACCAGACATAGATCCGCATTTACTTCAATTTTGGAACGCCCGGAGAGGGTTGACGCGGCGATGGAAGCGACAACGCCTCAACAGAAAACTTCGGAAACGTATAGAAGAAATTACACGGGAATCCGAGGAGTACGCAGCGTCCCTCACCAGTAATAACTGGCGACAATTTTGCAACTGCCTCTCAGGCACATTAAGCACAGCTAAAACGTGGTCGATTCTACGTTCGCTCACAGACCCCAACACATCAAAGAGAAAAACATTTCAACAGCTGCACATCTTAATGCACGAGTACCGGGATGATCCTGACTTGCTCCTCACGGAACTAGAACATCAATTCAATCCCATAGGCCCGCCACGACAATACCCTGATTACCCGTATGTAGGTGAAGAGAATGAATTGCTGAATGGCGACATAACCCCGGACGAGGTGCGGGTGGTACTACAAGACCTACGACGAAACACGGCTCCAGAAGCGGACCAAATCTGATTTTCCACCCTTCGTAACTTGAGTGACGCGGATATCAACCACATTACCCATATCTTTAATGAATACTGGCGCGAAGGCACACTTCCCCAAGCGTGGCGACATGCTGACATTACACTTATCCCCAAACCGGGTAAACCTATAAAAGTTAAAAATCTACGGCCCATCTCTCTAACATCATGCATTGGTAAGCTAATGGAGCACGTACTATTGCGGCGCCTGCAACCTTTCCTGGAAGAACACTCTTTCTTTGCTAACACTCAATCCGGATATCGACCTCATCTATCTGCTCAAGATGTCCTTTTACAATTACGGTAGGAAGTCTTAGGACCACCGTCGCACGCCCAAACGAGAGCACTTGTCGCCTTAGATCTCAAAGGGGCGTTCGATAATGTTGCACATGAACTTATCCTTCGCAATGTTGCAGAGTCGCATTGTGGGGCTCGTATGTACTATATCCGCGCATTTCTTCGAGATCGCACAGCTACCATCGGAATCGGGCCGCATCGATCAGGTACAATCCGCCTTGTAGGGCGTGGGACACCACAGGGCTCTGTTCTTTCCCCCACCCTATTCAATATCGCGCTTGCAGGGCTCCCCCGGCTTCTCGATCAGATCCCCGATGTCGCTCACACTATTTATTCGGACGACATCACTATCTGGTGTACACGCGGTTGCGACGGTGCTATCCAAGAGCGACTGCAGCAAGCAGTCGACACTGTCTCTGAGTATGCGAGAAAAGGGGGCTTAAATTGTGCTCCGCAAAAGTCGGAGCTCATAATCATTCGTTCCCGCAGCCCCTCACCTATGCCGCCCATCACTGTACACGTGGATGGTATACCCATACCACAGGTCAGCCGTGCTCGCATCCTAGGCCTACACGTCCAGGCGGATGGCAGGTCTAACTATACTGTTTCCCTTCTATCCCGAATAACTGAGCAAATTCTGGCCATGATCAGGCGGGTCTCTAACAGGCGCTCGGGTCTTCGAGAAGAGGACCTGCTGCGCTTGGTGGAGGCATGCATCATCAGCCATCTTACATACCATCTTCCCTTTCAGCGGTTGACCCAAGCGCAACAACTTCGCGTTGATGCCCTCATTCGTAAAGCGACGAAGCTAGCCCATGGCCTACCGCACTATACTTCCACATACCGCCTCCTTAATTTAGGAACGCATAACACACTAGGAGAACTACTAGAGGCGCATTGGGTCAGTCACCGCCAGCGCCTCTTGCTCACACGTACTGGCCGCCATCTCCTTGCCGCCGGTTAGGGCACTCTGTCCCACCACTTGAACCTGAAGCCCGCCCAACGACCTTATCACCCGCCCTATGTAAGGTACTGAATATTGATCCCTTGCCGCGTAATATGCACCCAGTGCATGACAAAAGACGACGTAAAGCTCGTGTGCGATACCTTAACCGCATGCTCGAAAACATCCCAGAATCCCAGGCTCTATACACAGACACGGCGCGCACTCAAGAGGGCTATACATCCGTAGTGTTGGATGGCACTGAATCCCTGAAGGACTCTGCTGCAACGCGCGGCACTAATGTCACGTACGGAGAAATTCTCGGCGTTGCTCTCGCCATTCGACACGCCGTTCGTGTCCCAGGGGAAGTGTATATACTGACGGACTCGCAACAGGCATGCCGGGCGTTCCTATCAGGACATGACATTCCGAGAGCGGCACAACAAATTCTCAAACAGATCCCGAAAAATGATTCAGTCACACCTTCCTTCCCGCATCCACTAAATGTGGACCCCTGGTCATGCCTCGATGCCGGGCAATGAATGCGCACATGCTGTAGCCCGCGATATTTCCCTCCGGGCGGCCCGGCGTGGTGAAATTACCAGTTCAGGGTGGGGGGATCCCTTGCTGCGTTACGGAGAGATTCTCCGTCATTATAGAAGCGTTCGTTGCACTCACCGTGCGCCACCACCATCCTTCTCGAGAGAGGAAGCAGTGGCACTACGCCAGTTGGAAACCGACACTTTTCCTAATCTTGTCTCCCTGAACAAATTCTGGCCACACTGTTATGCCGACAATTGTCTGAGCTGTGGCAGGTCACCCTCCATCTTCCACGTCACTATCGAGTGCACGGCAAACCTTTTCCCTCCATTACCACCCCTCCTCCGCCCGCTGCGCAAAGAAGAGCTGTGGGACGACGCCCTCCGCGACGGACCTCCCGAGGTTCTGCGAGCCATCATACAACGGGCTCGACACGTCGCCGGAGTCGTCCTAGGGACCCCGGACTAGGGGTCCCCTCCCATGCTTTTTGTTACACCTACATAATAAAGATGTTTTGTCTCTCTGTCTCTCCGCCTCCGTAGCTTTTTGTTGCCGAGTATAGTCACTTTGCACGGGACCGAAAAAATAGCAGCATATCCACGGAGTGAATGATGGAGATTGGGGCGAAGCATCCACCCGTCCATTTGTTCTTGCTTCCATCTGTCCATGTGCCCATTGGTGTGGACCGTCCATGCGTCCATTCGCCGTCCATGCGTGCGTCTGTTCATGGCGTCCGCACGTCCATCTGTGCGTCCGTTCCTGCATTCGGTCCATGCATGCGCCCCTGCTTCCGTCTATGTGTCCATCTGTTGGGGCAGCCATCCGTGAGTCCGTCCATGCATCTGTCTGTGTGCCCGTTCGTCCATCTATTCAACACTCCAAGTACCACCATCTCGCATCTTTTCATCATATAATCCCGATATAGAAGCACCGCCATCCAGCGGACATTCCAAGGACTAAACGAGAGGTGGCACACGCACACTTTCTTACAGCTTGCGCTTCGTGTCTACTTCCCACCTTTAACCACATTGACTTCATGGTATATACTAGTTCACTGTATCCATGGCACGGCGGCCCAACGCTAGCTAAACCTTTCTAAAACGAAGGAAGTTAGGCTGGGCGAGTATAACGTAGCAACCCTTTCTTGTCAGATAGTGCTCAATGTGCATGCCAATGGCTGCTAATGGGGAATGAGAGACAGGAGAATTCGACTTTTAGTTAACGTGCACGCTACGAATTTTTTTTTGTTCAACAACGCACAGGAAAAATCTCCCACCTGCACCACCTTGCAGGTCAAAACGTAAGAGGTGGTTACACACTACGACTACGGCTACGACTACGAGCGACGAACGGGTGCCGCTATAAGGAGCTTCGCTCCTAAAAAGACAAAGAAGAGCAGTGTGAACAAACGAGTGCAATATGATTGGCCTACAAGCGGCAACGTGTTCACACTTCTTTTCTTCATCCTTGCTTGTTTCGCGCAAAGTGGCTAAAATATGAAACCATTCCAGTTATGCTTCAGTTCGTTGCCTAACGCTGCTCTCTTCTGACTCCTCAGCGGCTGGAATATGGTCAGAATGAGGGGCACGTGTTTCAACTAGGCGTATTCCTTTGCACTTCCTTACGAAATGCATTAGACAGATTGCGATGTTTTAACACTGCCAAACAAACTTGTGAGAAGAAATAAAGAAAGAGCTTGTATACTCTTTCTTGAAAAGCCCGTCATCTTTTTACACCATAGGTTTCCATGGAAAGGTTCGCTTATAGAAATGGTAAGCATAGAAAGCTCTTCAGGTAAAGCTGGGAAAAAAACTCCCCTTTTCTTCACGCCGACCTACCAAGCTGTGCAACACTTACCTTGTAGTCAGGCGTAAATATTGTGACTAGTAAAATATTCTGCTCTGTCTATGCACAGCCTTTCCTCATATTCCGGTCAAAAACACAACAACATAACTCACGCCTTTTATTCTGTACGCCAGTGCATATTGTAAAAACAACGAATAAATGAGGAATTCAGAGAACACTATGTATTTAATTTGATGACAAGTCATATGCACTAAAGAAGAATTGTGCCCTTACCATGAACATGGCAGTTGGAAGTTGTATAATACAAGTTTCAGGTTTACTTTAGGAAATGTTTTGACCACAGAAGCAGTTGCTGTGACCGGGACTGAAAAAACCTTTGTGGTGTCAGCTCATGTTACCAAGAGTTGTGTTATTAAAGACTGTAATGACCTGTAGGTTGGTTCACTCTGGTAGTCTAACTTAGTATATCTTATCATACTTGAAGCGTTCGCAGTTGCGCTTGTTGGTACATTAAACTGTCAAGTCAGATGAGTGCCAGGTTACCGGATCAGAATGTGAAAAACGATAGCCCCCGTCTGCATTTTCTTAGCCTGTCACCTAGATCATCCAGCATGCTATAGCAGTCTATATGGTTAAGTCACTCGGCTGCTGACTCGCCGGTTGCGGGAACAAATCCCGGTGGCGCGGCCACATTTTAAATAAAGGCAAAATGCTTGAAAGCCGTGTGCTTGGATTAAGTGCACGTTAAAGAACCCCAGGTAATCGAAAGTTCCGGAGCCCTTTCTTACAACGTCTCTTGTAATCATTTGGTGATTTCGGGAATTAAACCCAACGTTTCAATCAATCAATCAATAATAATGACACACAAGTACCAGTCGAATGTACCAGTCCATCTTAAGTGCAGTTTGTAAGATCCTTCGAGCTGTGCGAACTCCACGTATCACATCAATACCGACTTTCACTTTCCTTTATAGTAGCTGCGTTGGCGCGGGCAATATCGTGGCAACGGGCGACGCGAACAACGAACTCTTCAGGTAGGTGTCAGGGACGAAAGTCAGTGCAAGGCCATGCACAAGTAAATAAGGGCTGCAAATAATTGTACATTGTCAGGCAGCACAAGTAAATACGGGCTGCAATTCATCGTACATTGTCAGGCGGCGTTATATGGGAACGTGACGAAGGGAAGTATAGCGTCCCAGTTTTAAATCTATCTATATATCTATCTATCTATCTATTTATCTATCTATCTATCTATCTATCTATCTATCTATCTATCTATCTATCTATCTATCTATCTATCTATCTATCTATCTATCTATCTATCTATCTATCTATCTGTCTGTCTGTCTGTCTGTCTGTCTGTCTGTCCTGTCTGCCTGCCTGCCTGTCTGCTCTGTCTGTCTGTCTGTCTGTCTGTCTGTCTGTCTGTCTGTCCTGCCTATCTATCTATCTATCTATCTATCTATCTATCTATCTATCTATCTATCTATCTACCTATCTATCTATCTATCTACCTATCTAGCTATCTATCTACCTATCTATCTATCTATCAATCAATCTATCAATCTATCTATCTATCTATCTATCTGTCTGTCTGTCTGTCTATCTATCTATCTATCTATCTATCTATCTATCTATCTATCTATCTATCGATCTATCTATCTGTCTGTCTGTCTGTCGTCTGTCTGTCTGTCTGTCTGTCTGTCTGTCTATCTATCTATCTATCTATCTATCTATCTATCTATCTATCTATCTATCTATGGCGAACATAAGTGACAGACCCTATCGTAGAAATGATGACATGCATGTCATGTAAGTCATGAGGCACAACTACACCCCACGCTCACGGTGCACTTGCAGTCGGTTCGCTACAGCTCCACATATTCGCAATTTCCGTAGATTTTCACGCTGCCCGGCTGCCGCCAGCCTAAATTTTCAAAGGACTATCAGAACAGCGGCGGGGCAGCGGCACTCATAGCATGTGCATGTATGTCTTGGCTAGCGTTCGGTTTTCTTAAAAGGCTTTTGTTGTAGTCACCGCGCGTACGAAGGTCGCTGCAATCACTGCACAAACTCCGTTAGCAAAAAGGGTGCTCTTTTCAGACACACCGAAGCAACAACTGAGGCGCTCTTCGCTTTCATCTCTACTTGTGAGCAACTTTCGTGCGTCATTTGTGCTTGAGAGACGTGGAGCACGTTTCGCTTTGCTTGCAATTCAGCTCGTGACCTTCTGATTTGTTGCTTTCGCGTTCATTGGTTCACCTTTGTTGAAAGCTTTGACTTTTTTCATAAATGCGTCAAAAACATTGGCATTGCGATAACTTAGCGAAATCTTACATTTTAGTAATCTTACGTAACTTAGCGAAATCTCACAGACTTGGAGGGCACTCACTTCGTACACTGAATGAAACAACTGTTTCGGAGTAGGATAAGGAAAAAAAGGTTCGGAGTAGGATAAGGTCTCCGTTGCGGCAATCTGTCAGGTGCTCTTTCCATTTTGTCTCATCTTTCACGACTAAGTGGTCAAGAGTGTGGCAAGAGGTGACCTGACCCTGTATACTGTAGTGAGTTGGCTATCACCTGGAATAATGCTTATGAATCACAAACAAAAACCACCATGCTGGTACAAACCATTCGGATACATTTGAAAATGCACGCGGGAAAGCATTGATGGTAAATAAAGATGCAATTACTGTTTTTATTAAGCGTTGAAATGATATAACAAGTCCTTCCAAAGTCCTATGGTTAGCTTGGTTGTAAAAAAAAGAGACGTTGAGCTGGTGTGAACAAAAAATAAAAGCTTTAGCTTCTGTATTAAATGCTTTGGGGGTACGTAAAACGGGCGAAGATTTGGAGGTGGAAAAAAACAATGGTGTCTATAAGAGACCCAGATGCGATAGCAGCACGATGTGAATAATGACGTGCCCCTACATCTATTGAAAGGTGAGAACACTCGGTTTTAGCACGAGTTTCATTTCTGGAGTTTGCACATCTCTGCAGCGTGTTTGACTGCACGTGTTTTAACTCGACTCTCTTTCTGAGGTGAGCAACTCTGAAACGACTTAGCATAACTTAGCTGAAGCTCAGCAACAGCAGGGAAGCAAGCAGATTAAGCTTTAATAGCATACAGCTTCATTGCTTTAACCTTTGCGTAACTCAGTTCAAGTAATGCCAAGCTTTTCTGTCCACTTTAGTAGATTATCTTGACCGCTTAGTTTAAAAAAATCACTGCATTTCATGCTGCTTGAAGATAAATATGGGGCGAAAGCTTTCGGAGGTGATTATTGTGATTAAAGTTAAGATAGTACTGAGACTGATTGTGTTTGTGATACTTATGTATATATTTTTTATATCAAAGAGATAGTGCTGAGACCGATTGTGATCTAACGGAACCCAGAACTCGGAACCTGATATCAGATAAATGATATCAGGTTCCAAATTCCGGGTTTCGTTTTGACTTCATAATCACAGCTTCATTAGCTATCGTCTCTGGTGTAGAATTTTCTTGTCGGTATTGCTGCTTTGCAGCCGCTTCAAGTTGTCTCAACTGCACGTCAGCTTGGCGTTTTTCCCGCTTAGCTTTTGCTTCCTTAGCCCTAGTTTGTGGTGTAGAACTTTGTTGTCGCTGTCGCCGCTTTCCATCCGCTTTCTTCTCTTTTGTCTCTGCGGTAGCTTCCCGTCAACGGCGACGCTGATACTCAGTACGTCGCGCTTTCCTGCGTTTGTCTTTGTCCATGTGAGAGAAGAGAATATGTGGTATGGAACGTGGTTTTTATATATATGGCATTGACAGCAGCGCCATCACAACCACAGCGCCCTCTGTTGCTTATAAGTTGAATGTTACGTGCAAAACGGTTACCACCAACACTTTCTGTTGCTTAAAGTTGAAGGCTACATGGTGTTACGGACAGACGGGAGATGGCGGACATCGTGAGGTCTTATAGAGCTTCACCCCTAATACGAATAAAAGTTGTAAGTAAAGCCCAGCCGTTTCTTTTTTTCGCTGTCATTGACGCTGTCTCTTGATACATGTACCGAAAAGGATTTTTTGAATAAACCATAGGATTTATTTAGATATTTGGCTTTTTTTTTGCGCTGTCCAAGGTTTACAAAGTTTCTGCTGTTATTAGGAAGACGATGCCAACTTCATTTCAAACATAGTATTGTATGCAAATGCCTGGCGTTGTAAGCACAGAGGATTCTCTACACTTACCGTTTCAATGCAACGCTTAGCTAATGCTATGAAACGGGCACGAATTCTCCAGCCGAACTCGATCGCCTTGCAATACGGGAGAGGACTGTAGATTTAAACTCCTGCAGATTATCTAAACACGCATGAAGAATGTTAATGTCCCTCTCTACTTTTCATGCCTCGTCATCGAAGTGAAAGAATGGGGTTATGCCCTAAAAAGCGAGAAATTGCCGTTTTGTCTAGATTACATTTACTTATACTATACGAGTGGCTTTTGTCGTCTTTGTAAACAAAGCTTTGCAGTCCAGATTATGGCTAATGCAGCATTCAGTGCCGCCATGAAATGAAGAAGGCCCTCGTATGATCCCAAACGATCTCTCCAGTAAACTGCAAGTAGCAAATGAATGCACTAAAACCTTTTTTTTTCTAAGACAGTATTATTGCGTAACTGCCATTCTGAATTCTATTGGTTAGAGTCACCGGACCACACTTCAGGGGGTATGGCAGAGTAAACGAGTTCTTTCGGTGCCTGCTTGTTTTTCATGAACTACTTTTATTTATGTAAAAATTTCACATGTCTTATAATAAAGTCTTCATTCTTCGCTTGTCACTATCTTATTTCCTGTAGCGTTCATAAATACTTCTAGCACTTGAGTACGAATTTTTTCACAGGCGTTCGTCCCCCCCAAATTTATTGTACGCTTTCGCATAAAGCAACCACCGCAGTGTCCAGGGCCATGAAATTTTGCTTGCTTGTTTCTCATAATAAAGCATTATTTCTGCATAATTGATCAGTTTACTACATTTATGATTCGAGTTATATTTGCATTTAGTTGCTCGGTGTTACCAGACGAATTTTCAATTATTGTTGCTTTTTCTCTTATTAAGGGTCACACAGTTAGTAAACATTTCAAATTCCTTCTATTATTGGTAGATTTAGGTAGAACCTCAGAACGTTTCATTAGAATCAGACGCAGAGTTTTAAAGAAAAAATACATCAGGTTTCTGTTCTCTTCAGAAGATTAACTGTGATGAAAATACACATTTTCTTATATCAAAAAGGTTAATCAAAGGACTGTGCCACCAAAACATACCTAGCGGGAAAATTTTCTACCAAAGCGTAAAAAGGGGCAGGAAATGAGTACATTACCCAGTATTGCCACGTATGTTACCAAGATGAATCTACGCGCAAAAAGTGACGACAAAACGTGCCAACAAACATTACATCTACCAGGAGGCGCGGATTTGGGTGCTACTTCTAAATGTCTCCACGTGCTCGTACAAGCTTGTACAAGCTTGAACAAATGCTGCGGTTCGTGCTCTCAGCTTTATTAAATAGAATCAGAAAAGAGCAGCTTTTTAACATTCGAGATACCTGA
>WOVY01008138.1:0-17641 GCA_013436015.1 Rhipicephalus annulatus
TCCTTACGGCCTGCGCACCCAAGGAGGGAACAATAGGGCAATTCTTCCACGGCCGGACTACAGTGGCGGCACGCGCGCAAATTTCCTCACGGCCTGTTTACCCAAGGAGGGAACAATAGGGCAAATTCTTCCGCGGCCGGACTACAGTGGCGGCACGCGCGCAATTCCCTAGAGCCTGGCCGCACCCAAAGAGGGGAACCTGAGGGAAAATTCTTCACCCACGGCCGGACTACAGTGGCGGCACGAGCGCACTGCCTTATGGCCTTGGCGCACCCAAGGAGGGAACAATACGGCAAATTGTTCCACGGCCGGACTACAGTGGCGGCACGCCGCGCAATTCCTTACGGCCTGCGCACACAAGGAGGGAACCATAGGGCAAATTCTTTTATGACCGTACTACAGTGGCGGCATGCGCGCAATTCCTTACGGCCTGCGCACCCAAGGAAAGAACAATAGGGCGAAGTCTTTTATGGCCGTACAACAGTGGCGGCAAGCCGGCGCAATTCTTACGGCCTGCGCACCCAAGGAGGGAACAATAGGGCGAATGGTTCCACGGCCGGACTACAGTGGCGGCAAGCGCGCAATTCCTTACGGCCTGCGCACCCAAGGAGGCAACAATAGGGCAAATTCTTCCACGGCTGGACTACAGTGGCGGCACGCGCGCAATTCTTTATGACCTGTGCACCCAAGGAGGGAACAATAGGGCAAATTCTTCCACGGCCGGACTACAGTGGCGGCACGCGCGCGATTCCTTATGGCCTGCGCACCCAAGGAGAGAACAATAGGGCAAAGGGTTCCGCGGCCGGACTACAATGGCGGCACGTGCGCAATTACTTACGGCCTGCACAGCCAAGGAGGCAACAATAGGGCTATTTCTTCCACGGCCGGACTACAGTGGCGGCACGCGCGCAATTCTTTACGGCCTGCCCACCCAAGGAGGCAACAATAGGGCAAATTCTTTCACGGCCGGACTACGGTGGCGTAACGCGCGCAATCTCTTACGGCCTGCAATACAAAAGAGGAAACAATGGGGCAAATTCTTTTATGACCGTACTACAGTGGTGGCATGCGCGCGATTCCTTACGGCCTGCGCACCCAAGGAAAGAACAATAGGGCGAATTCTTTTATGGTCGTACAACAGTGGCGGCAAGCGCGCAATTTCTTACGGCCTGCGCACCCAAGGAGGGAACAATAGGGCGAATGGTTCCACGGCCAGACTACAGTGGCGGCACGCGCGCAATTCTTTATGGCCTACGCACCCAAGGAGGCAACAATAAGGCAAATTCTTCCACGGCTGGACTACAGTGGTGGCACGCGCGCAATTCTTTACGACCTGTGCACCCAAGGAGGGAACATTAGGGCAAATTCTTCTATGGCCGGACTACAGTGGCGGCACGCGCGCAATTGCTCATGGCCTGCGCACCCAAGGAGGGAACAAGAGGGCAAATTCTTCCACGGCCGGACTACAGTAGAGGCATGTTCGCAATTCCTTACGGCCTGCGCACCCAATGAGGGAACAATAGGGAAAATTCTTCCACAGCCAGACTAATGTTGCGACACGTGAGCAATTCCTTACGGCCTGCGCACCCAAGGAGGGAAAACTAGGGCAAAGTCTTCCACGGCTGGACTACAGTGGCGGCACGCGCGCAATTCCTTACGGCCTGCGAACACAAGGAGGGAACAATAGGGCAAAGGGTTCCACTGCCAGACTACAATGGCGGCACGCGCGCAATTCCTTACGGCCTGCGCACCCAAGGAGGGAAGAATAGGGCAAACTCTTCCACGGCCGGACAACAGTGGCGGCACGCGCGCAATTCCTTACAGCCTGCGCACCAAAGGAGGGAACAATAGGGCAAATGGTTCCAAGGCCGGACTAGAGTGGCGGCACGCGCGCAATTCCTTACGGCCTGCGCACCCAAGGAGGCAACAATAGGGCAAATTCTTCCACGGCAGGACTACAGTGGCGTAACGCGCGCAATTCCTTACGGCTTGCACACTTCAGGAGGGAACAATAGGGCAAATTGTTCCACGACCGGACTACACTGGCGGCACGCGCGCGATTCCTTACCGCCTGCGCAACAAAAAAGGGAACAATAGGGCAAATTATTTTACGGCCGTACTACAGTGGCGGCACGCGCGTAATTCCTTACGGCCTGCGCACCTAAGGAAAAAACAATAGGGCAAATTCTTCCACGGCCGAGCTACAGTGGCGGCACGAGCGCAATTCCTTATGGCCTGCGCACGCAAGGAGGGAACAATAGGGTAAATTCTTCCACGGCTGGACTACAGTGGCGGCACGAACGATATTCCTTACGGCCTGCACACCAAAGGAGGGAACAATAGAGCAAAATGTTCCATAGCCGGACTACAGTGGCGGCACGCGCGCAATTCATTATGGTCTGTGCACCCAAAGAGGGAACAATTAGGCAAATGGTTCCACGGCCGGACTACAGTGGCGGCACGCGCGCAAATCCTTACGGCCTGCGCACCCAAGGAGGCAACAATAGGGCAAACTCTTCCTTCGCCGGACTACAGTGGCGGCACGCGCGCAATTCCTAACGGCCTGCGCAACACTAAAGGGAACAATAGGGCAAATTCTTTTTTTCGGCCGTACTACAGTGGCGGCACGTGCGCAATTCCTTACGGCCTGCGCACCAAAGAAAGAACATGAGGGCGAATTCTTTTACGGCCGTACAACAGTGGGGGCAAGCGCGATATACCTTATGGCCTGCGCACCCAAGGAGGGAACAATAGGGCAAATGGTTCCACGGCCGGACTACAGTGGCGGCACGTGCGCAATTTCTTACGGCCTGCGCACCCAAGGAGGGAACAATAGGGCAAATTCTTCGCCGGCCGGACCACAGTGGCGGCACGCGCGCAATTCCTTACAGCCTGCCCACCCAAAGAGGGAACAATAGGGGAAACTCTTCCATGGCCAGACTACAGTAGTGGCACGCGCGCAATTCCTAACGGCCTGCGCACCCAAGGAGGGAACAATAGGGCAAATTCTTCCACGGCCTGACTACAGTGGCGGCACGAGCACAATTCCTTACGGCCAGCGCACCCAAGGAGGGAACAATAGGGCAAATTCTTCCACGGCTGAACTACAGTGGCGGCACGCGCGCAAATCTTTACGACCTGTGCACCCAAGGAGGGAACAATAAGGCAAATTCTTTTACGGCCGTACAACAGTGGCTGCAAGCGCGCAATACCTTACGGCCTGCGCACCCAAGAAGGGAACAATAGGGCAAATTCTTCCACGGCCGGACTACAGTGGCGTAACGCGCGCAATTCCTTACGGCCTGCGCACCCAAGGAGGGAACAATAGGGCAAATTCTTCCACGGCTGGACTACAGTGGCGGCATGCGCGCAATTCCTTACGGCCTGCCCACCCAAGGAGGGAACAATAGGGCAAATTCTTCCACAGCTGGACTACAGTGGCAGCACGCGCGCAATTCTTTACGATCTGCGCGCCCAAGGAGGGAACAATAGAGCGAATTCTTCCAAGGCCGCACTACAGTGCGAGAACGCGCGCAATTCTTTACGGCCTGCGCACCCAAGGAGGCAACAATAGGGCAAATTCTTTCACGGCCAGACTACGGTGGCGTAACGCGTGCAATTTCTTACGGCCTGCGCACCTAAGGAGGAAACAATAGGGCAAATTGTTCCACGTCCGGACTACAGTGGCGGCACGCGCGCAATTCCTTACGGCCTGCGCAACCAAAAAGGGAACAATAGGGCAAATTCTTTTATGACCGTACTACAGTGGCAGCATGCGCGCAATTCCTGATGGCCTGCGCACCCAAGGAAAGAACAATAGGGCGAATTCTTTTATGGCCGTACAACAGTGGTGGCAAGCGCGCAACTCTTTACGGCCTACGCACCCAAGGAGGGAACAATAGGGCGAATGGTTCCACGGCCGGACTACAGTGGCGGCACGCGCGCAATTCCTTATGGCCTGCGCACCCAAGGAGGCAACAATAGGGCAAATTCTTCCACGGCTGGACTACAGTGGCGGCAAGCGCGCAATTCCTTATGGCCTGTGCACCCAAGGAGGGAACAATAGGGCGAATTCATCCACGGCCAGACTACAGTGGCGGCACGCGCGTGATTCCTTAAAGCCTTCGCACCCAAGGAGGGAACAATAGGGCAAAGTCTTCTACGGCTGGAATACAGTGGCGGCACGCGCGCAATTGCTCACGGCCTGCACACCCAAGGAGGGAACAATAGAGCAAAATGTTCCACAGCCGGACTACAGTGGCGGCACGCGCGCAATTCCTTACGGCCTGCACACCCAATGAGGGAACAATAGGGAAAATTCTTCCACGGCCAGACTAATGTTGTGACACGTGAGCAATTCCTTATGGCCTGCACACCCAAGGAGGGAAAACTAGGGCAAACTCTTCCACGGCTGGACTACAGTGGCGGCACGCGCGCAATTCCTTACGGCCTGCGCACCCAAGGAGGGAACAATAGGGCAAAGGGTTCCACTGCCAGACTACAATGGCGGCACGCGCGCAATTTCTTACGGCCTGCGCAGCCAAGGAGGCAACAATAGGGCAAATTCTTCCACGGCCGGACTACATGGGCGTAACGCGTTCAACTCCTTACGGCCTGCGCACCCAAGGAGGGAACCATAGCACGAATTCTTCCTCGGCAGGACTACAGTGGCGGCACGCGCGCAATTTCTTACTGCCTGCGCACCCAAGGAGGGAAGAATAGGGCAAACTCTTCCACGGCCGGACTACAGTGGCGGCACGCGCGAAATTCCTTACAGCCTGCGCACCCAAGGAGGGAACAATAGGGCAAATGGTTCCAAGGCCGGACTACAGTGGCGGCACGCGCGCAATTCCTTACGGCCTGCGCACCCAAGGAGGCAACAATAGGGTAAATTCTTCCACGGCAGGACTACAGTGGCGTAACGCGCGCAATTCCTTACGGCTTGCGCACTTCAGGAGGGAACAATAGGGTAAATTGTTCCACGACCCGACTACACTGGCGGCACGTGCGCAATTCCTTACCGCCTGCGCAACAAAAAAGGGAACAATAGGGCAAATTTTTTTACGGCCGTACTACAGTGGCGGCACGCGCGTAATTCCTTACGGCCTGCGCACCCAAGGAAAAAACAATAGGGCAAATTCTTCCACGGCCGGACTACAGTGGCGGCACGAGTGCAATTCCTTATGGCCTGCGTACGCAAGGAGGGAACAATAGGGCAAATTCTTCCACGGCTGGACTACAGTGGCGGCACGAACGCAATTTCTTACGCCCTGCACACCCAAGGAAGGAACAATAGAGCAAAATGTTCCACAGCCGGACTACAGTGGCGGCACGCGCGCAATTCCTTACGGCCTGTGCACCCAGGAGGGAAAAATAAGGCAAATGGTTCCACGGCCGGACTACAGTGGCGGCACGCGCGCAATTTCTAATGGCCTGCGCAACCAAAAAGGAAACAATAGGGCAAATTCTTTTTTCGGCCGTACTACAGTGGTGGCACGCGCGCAACTCCTTACGGCCGGCGCACCCAAGGAAAGAACATGAGGGCGAATTCTTTTACGGCCATACAACAGTGGGGGCAAGCGCGCAATACCTTATGGCCTGTGCACCCAAGGAGGCAACAATAGGGCCAACTCTTCCACGGCCGGACTACAGTGGCGGCACGCGCGCAATTCGTTACGGCCTGCGCACCCAAGGAGGGAACAATAGGGCAAATTCTTCTATGGCCAGACTACAGTGGCGGCACGAGCGCAATTCCTTACGACCTGCGCACCCAAGGAGGGAACAATAGGGCAAATTCTTCCACGGCCGGACTACAGTGGCGGCACGCATGCAAATCCTTACGGCCTGCGCACCGAGAGAAAGAACAATAGGGCAAATTCTTTATGGCCTTACAACAGTGGCGGCAAGTGCGATATACCTTATGGCCTGCGCACCCAAGGAGGGAACAATAGGGCAAATGATTCTACGGCCGGACTACAGTGGCGGCACGTGCGCAATTTCCTACGGCCCGCGCACCCAAGGAGGGAACAATAGGGCAAATTCTTCCCCGGCCGGACCACAGTGGCGGCACGCGCGCAATTCCTTACAGCCTGTCCACCCAAAGAGGGAACAATAGGGGAAACTCTTCCACGGCCAGACTACAGTAGCGGCACGCGCGCAATTCCTTACGGCCTGCGCACCCAACGAGGGAACAATAGGGCGAATTCTTCCATGGCTGAACTACAGTGGCGGCACGCGCGCAATTCTTTACGACCTGTGCACCCAAGGAGGAAACAATAAGGCAAATTCTTTTACGGCCGTACAACAGTGGCGGCAAGCGCGCAATACCTTACGGCCTGCGCACCCAAGGAGGGAACAGTAGGGCAAATTCTTCCACGGCCGGACTACAGTGGCTTAACGCGCGCAATTCTGTACGGCCTGCGCACCCAAGGAGGGAACAATAGGTCAAATTCTTCCACGGCTGGACTACAGTGGTGGCACGCGTGCAATTCTTTACGACCTGTGCACCCAAGAAGGGAACACTAGGGCAAATTCTTCCACGGCCGGACTACAGAGGCGGCAAGTGCGCGATTCCTTACGGCCTGCGCACCAAAGGAGGGAACAATGGGGCAAATTCTTCTACGGCCGGACTACAGTGGCGGCACGCGCGCAATTCCTCACGGCCTGCGCACCCAAGGAGGGAACAATAGGGCAAATTCTTCCACGGCCGGACTACAGTGGCGGCACGCGCGCAATTCCTTACAGCCTGTCCACCCAAAGAGGGAACAATAGGGGAAACTCTTCCACGGCCAGACTACAGTAGCGGCACGCGCGCAATTCCTTACGGCCTGCGCACCCAACGAGGGAACAATAGGGCAAATTCTTCCATGGCTGAACTACAGTGGCGGCACGCGCGCAATTCTTTACGACCTGTGCACCCAAGGAGGAAACAATAAGGCAAATTCTTTTACGGCCGTACAACAGTGGCGGCAAGCGCGCAATACCTTACGGCCTGCGCACCCAAGGAGGGAACAGTAGGGCAAATTCTTCCACGGCCGGACTACAGTGGCTTAACGCGCGCAATTCTGTACGGCCTGCGCACCCAAGGAGGGAACAATAAGGCAAATTCTTCCACGGCTGGACTACAGTGGCGGCATGCGCGCAATTCCTTACGGCCTGCCCACCCAAGGAGGGAACAATAGGGCAAATTCTTCCACGGCTGGACTACAGTGGTGGCACGCGTGCAATTCTTTACGACCTGTGCACCCAAGAAGGGAACACTAGGGCAAATTCTTCCACGGCCGGACTACAGAGGCGGCAAGTGCGCGATTCCTTACGGCCTGCGCACCAAAGGAGGGAACAATAGGGCAAATTCTTCTACGGCCGGACTACAGTGGCGGCACGCGCGCAATTCCTCACGGCCTGCGCACCCAAGGAGGGAACAATAGGGCAAATTCTTCCACGGCCGGACTACAGTGGCGGCACGCGCGCAATTCCTTACAGCCTGCGCACCCAAAGAGGGAACATTAGGGAAAATTCTTCCACGGCCGGACTACAGTGGCGGCACGAGCGCAATTCCTTACGGCCTGTGCAACCAAAAAGGGAACAATAGGGCAAATTCTTTTATGACCGTACTACAGTGGCGGCATGCGCGCAATTCCTTACGGCCTGCGCACCCAAGGAAAGAACAATAGGGCGAATTCTTTTATGGCCGTACAACAGTGGCGGCAAGCACACAATTCCTTACGGCCTGCGCACCCAAGGAGGGAACAATAGGGAGAATGGTTCCACGGCCGGCCTACAGTGGCGGCACGCGCGCAATTCCTTACGGCCTGCGCACCCAAGGAGGCAACAATAGGGCAAAATCTTCCACGGCTGGACTACAGTGGCGGCACGCGCGCAATTCTTTATGACCTGTGCACCCAAGGAGGGAACAATAGGGCAAATTCTTCTACGGCCGGACTACAGTGGCGGCACGTGCGCGATTCCTTATGGCCTGCGCACCCAAGGAGAGAACAATAGGGCAAAGGGTTCCGCGGCCGGACTACAATGGCGGCACGCGTGCAATTACTTACGGCCTGCACAGCCAAGGAGGCAACAATAGGGCTAATTCTTCCACGGCCGGACTACAGTGGCGTAACGCGCGCAACTCCTTACGGCCTGCGCATCCAAGGAGAAAACCATAGCGCGAATTCTTCCTCAGCAGGACTACAGTGGCGGCACGCGCACAATTCCTTAATGCCTGTGCACCCAAGGAGGGAAGAATAGGGCAAACTCTTCCACGGCCGGACTACAGTGGCGGCACGCGCGCAATTCCTTACAGCCTTCACACCCAAGGAGGGAACAATAGGGCAAATTCTTTCACGGCCGGACTACGGTGGCGTAACGCGCGCAATTTCTTACGGCCTGCGATACCAAAGAGGGAACAATAGGGCTAATTCTTTTATGACCGTACCACAGAGGCGGCATGCGCGCGATTCCTTACGGCCTGCGCACCCAAGGAAAGAACAATAGGGCGAATTCTTTTATGGCCGTACAACAGTGGCGGCAAGCGCGCAATTTCTTCCGGCCTGCGCACCCAAGGAGGGAACAATAGGGCGAATGATTCCACGGCCAGACTACAGTGGCGGCACGCGCGCAATTCTTTATGGACTACGCATTCAAGGAGGCAACAATAGGGCAAATTCTTCCACGGCTGGACTACAGTGGCGGCACGCGCGCAATTCTTTACGACCTGTGCACCCAAGGAGGGAACATTAGGGCAAATTCTTCCACGGCCGGACTGCAGTGGCGGCACGCGCGCGATTCCTTATGGCCTGTGCACCCAAGGAGGGAACAATAGGGCGAATTCTTCCACGGCCGGACTACAGTGGAGGCATGTTCGCAATTCCTTACGGCCTGCGCACCCAATGAGGGAACAATAGGGGAAATTCTTCCACGGCCAGACTAATGTTGCGACACGTGAGCAATTCCTTACGGCCTGCGCACCCAAGGAGGGAAAACTAGGGCAAACTCTTTCACGGCTGGACTACAGTGGCGGCACGCATGCAAATCCTTACGGCCTGCGCACCGAGAGAAAGAACAATAGGGCAAATTCTTTATGGCCTTACAACAGTGGCGGCAAGTGCGATATACCTTATGGCCTGCGCACCCAAGGAGGGAACAATAGGGCAAATGATTCTACGGCCGGACTACAGTGGCGGCACGTGCGCAATTTCCTACGGCCCGCGCACCCAAGGAGGGAACAATAGGGCAAATTCTTCCCCGGCCGGACCACAGTGGCGGCACGCGCGCAATTCCTTACAGCCTGTCCACCCAAAGAGGGAACAATAGGGGAAACTCTTCCACGGCCAGACTACAGTAGCGGCACGCGCGCAATTCCTTACGGCCTGCGCACCCAACGAGGGAACAATAGGGCGAATTCTTCCATGGCTGAACTACAGTGGCGGCACGCGCGCAATTCTTTACGACCTGTGCACCCAAGGAGGAAACAATAAGGCAAATTCTTTTACGGCCGTACAACAGTGGCGGCAAGCGCGCAATACCTTACGGCCTGCGCACCCAAGGAGGGAACAGTAGGGCAAATTCTTCCACGGCCGGACTACAGTGGCTTAACGCGCGCAATTCTGTACGGCCTGCGCACCCAAGGAGGGAACAATAGGTCAAATTCTTCCACGGCTGGGCTACAGTGGTGGCACGCGTGCAATTCTTTACGACCTGTGCACCCAAGAAGGGAACACTAGGGCAAATTCTTCCACGGCCGGACTACAGAGGCGGCAAGTGCGCGATTCCTTACGGCCTGCGCACCAAAGGAAGGAACAATAGGGCAAATTCTTCTACGGCCGGACTACAGTGGCGGCACGCGCGCAATTCCTCACGGCCTGCGCACCCAAGGAGGGAACAATAGGGCAAATTCTTCCACGGCCGGACTACAGTGGCGGCACGCGCGCAATTCCTTACAGCCTGTCCACCCAAAGAGGGAACAATAGGGGAAACTCTTCCACGGCCAGACTACAGTAGCGGCACGCGCGCAATTCCTTACGGCCTGCGCACCCAACGAGGGAACAATAGGGCAAATTCTTCCACGGCTGAACTACAGTGGCGGCACGCGCGCAAATCTTTACGACCTGTGCACCCAAGGAGGGAACAATAAGGCAAATTCTTTTACGGCCGTACAACAGTGGCTGCAAGCGCGCAATACCTTACGGCCTGCGCACCCAAGAAGGGAACAAAAGGGCAAATTCTTCCACGGCCGGACTACAGTGGCGTAACGCGCGCAATTCCTTACGGCCTGCGCACCCAAGGAGGGAACAATAGGGCAAATTCTTCCACGGCTGGACTACAGTGGCGGCATGCGCGCAATTCCTTACGGCCTGCCCACCCAAGGAGGGAACAATAGGGCAAATTCTTCCACAGCTGGACTACAGTGGCAGCACGCGCGCAATTCTTTACGATCTGCGCGCCCAAGGAGGGAACAATAGAGCGAATTCTTCCAAGGCCGCACTACAGTGCGAGAACGCGCGCAATTCTTTACGGCCTGCGCACCCAAGGAGGCAACAATAGGGCAAATTCTTTCACGGCCAGACTACGGTGGCGTAACGCGTGCAATTTCTTACGGCCTGCGCACCTAAGGAGGAAACAATAGGGCAAATTGTTCCACGTCCGGACTACAGTGGCGGCACGCGCGCAATTCCTTACGGCCTGCGCAACCAAAAAGGGAACAATAGGGCAAATTCTTTTATGACCGTACTACAGTGGCAGCATGCGCGCAATTCCTGATGGCCTGCGCACCCAAGGAAAGAACAATAGGGCGAATTCTTTTATGGCCGTACAACAGTGGTGGCAAGCGCGCAACTCTTTACGGCCTACGCACCCAAGGAGGGAACAATAGGGCGAATGGTTCCACGGCCGGACTACAGTGGCGGCACGCGCGCAATTCCTTATGGCCTGCGCACCCAAGGAGGCAACAATAGGGCAAATTCTTCCACGGCTGGACTACAGTGGCGGCAAGCGCGCAATTCCTTATGGCCTGTGCACCCAAGGAGGGAACAATAGGGCGAATTCATCCACGGCCAGACTACAGTGGCGGCACGCGCGTGATTCCTTAAAGCCTTCGCACCCAAGGAGGGAACAATAGGGCAAAGTCTTCTACGGCTGGAATACAGTGGCGGCACGCGCGCAATTGCTCACGGCCTGCACACCCAAGGAGGGAACAATAGAGCAAAATGTTCCACAGCTGGACTACAGTGGCGGCACGCGCGCAATTCCTTACGGCCTGCACACCCAATGAGGGAACAATAGGGAAAATTCTTCCACGGCCAGACTAATGTTGTGACACGTGAGCAATTCCTTATGGCCTGCACACCCAAGGAGGGAAAACTAGGGCAAACTCTTCCACGGCTGGACTACAGTGGCGGCACGCGCGCAATTCCTTACGGCCTGCGCACCCAAGGAGGGAACAATAGGGCAAAGGGTTCCACTGCCAGACTACAATGGCGGCACGCGCGCAATTTCTTACGGCCTGCGCAGCCAAGGAGGCAACAATAGGGCAAATTCTTCCACGGCCGGACTACATGGGCGTAACGCGTTCAACTCACGGCCTGCGCACCCAAGGAGGGAACCATAGCACGAATTCTTCCTCGGCAGGACTACAGTGGCGGCACGCGCGCAATTTCTTACTGCCTGCGCACCCAAGGAGGGAAGAATA
Organism: Rhipicephalus annulatus; assembly: GCA_013436015.1. NCBI lineage: Eukaryota > Metazoa > Arthropoda > Arachnida > Ixodida > Ixodidae > Rhipicephalus > Rhipicephalus annulatus. The sequence goes on from WOVY01008138.1 coordinate 11,687, forward strand.
GGGCAAACTCTTCCACGGCCGGACTACAGTGGCGGCACGCGCGAAATTCCTTACAGCCTGCGCACCCAAGGAGGGAACAATAGGGCAAATGGTTCCAAGGCCGGACTACAGTGGCGGCACGCGCGCAATTCCTTACGGCCTGCGCACCCAAGGAGGCAACAATAGGGTAAATTCTTCCACGGCAGGACTACAGTGGCGTAACGCGCGCAATTCCTTACGGCTTGCGCACTTCAGGAGGGAACAATAGGGTAAATTGTTCCACGACCCGACTACACTGGCGGCACGTGCGCAATTCCTTACCGCCTGCGCAACAAAAAAGGGAACAATAGGGCAAATTTTTTTACGGCCGTACTACAGTGGCGGCACGCGCGTAATTCCTTACGGCCTGCGCACCCAAGGAAAAAACAATAGGGCAAATTCTTCCACGGCCGGACTACAGTGGCGGCACGAGTGCAATTCCTTATGGCCTGCGTACCCAAGGAGGGAACAATAGGGCAAATTCTTCCACGGCTGGACTACAGTGGCGGCACGAACGCAATTTCTTACGCCCTGCACACCCAAGGAGGGAACAATAGAGCAAAATGTTCCACAGCCGGACTACAGTGGCGGCACGCGCGCAATTCCTTACGGCCTGTGCACCCAGGAGGGAAAAATAAGGCAAATGGTTCCACGGCCGGACTACAGTGGCGGCACGCGCGCAATTTCTAATGGCCTGCGCAACCAAAAAGGAAACAATAGGGCAAATTCTTTTTTCGGCCGTACTACAGTGGTGGCACGCGCGCAACTCCTTACGGCCGGCGCACCCAAGGAAAGAACATGAGGGCGAATTCTTTTACGGCCATACAACAGTGGGGGCAAGCGCGCAATACCTTATGGCCTGTGCACCCAAGGAGGCAACAATAGGGCCAACTCTTCCACGGCCGGACTACAGTGGCGGCACGCGCGCAATTCGTTACGGCCTGCGCACCCAAGGAGGGAACAATAGGGCAAATTCTTCTATGGCCAGACTACAGTGGCGGCACGAGCGCAATTCCTTACGACCCTGCGCACCCAAGGAGGGAACAATAGGGCAAATTCTTCCACGGCCGGACTACAGTGGCGGCACGCATGCAATTCCTTACGGCCTGCGCACCGAGAGAAAGAACAATAGGGCAAATTCTTTATGGCCTTACAACAGTGGCGGCAAGTGCGATATACCTTATGGCCTGCGCACCCAAGGAGGGAACAATAGGGCAAATGATTCTACGGCCGGACTACAGTGGCGGCACGTGCGCAATTTCCTACGGCCTGCGCACCCAAGGAGGGAACAATAGGGCAAATTCTTCCCCGGCCGGACCACAGTGGCGGCACGCGCGCAATTCCTTACAGCCTGTCCACCCAAAGAGGGAACAATAGGGGAAACTCTTCCACGGCCAGACTACAGTAGCGGCACGCGCGCAATTCCTTACGGCCCTGCGCACCCAACGAGGGAACAATAGGGCAAATTCTTCCATGGCTGAACTACAGTGGCGGCACGCGCGCAATTCTTTACGACCTGTGCACCCAAGGAGGAACAATAAGGCAAATTCTTTTTACGGCCGTACAACAGTGGCGGCAAGCGCGCAATACCTTACGGCCTGCGCACCCAAGGAGGGAACAGTAGGGCAAATTCTTCCACGGCCGGACTACAGTGGCTTAACGCGCGCAATTCTGTACGGCCTGCGCACCAGAGGAGGGAACAATAGGGCAAATTCTTCCACGGCTGGACTACAGTGGTGGCACGCGTGCAATTCTTTACGACCTGTGCACCCAAGAAGGGAACACTAGGGCAAATTCTTCCACGGCCGGACTACAGAGGCGGCAAGTGCGCGATTCCTTACGGCCTGCGCACCAAAGGAGGGAACAATGGGGCAAATTCTTCTACGGCCGGACTACAGTGGCGGCACGCGCGCAATTCCTCACGGCCCTGCGCACCCAAGGAGGGAACAATAGGGCAAATTCTTCCACGGCCGGACTACAGTGGCGGCACGCGCGCAATTCCTTACAGCCTGTCCACCCAAAGAGGGAACAATAGGGGAAACTCTTCCACGGCCAGACTACAGTAGCGGCACGCGCGCAATTCCTTACGGCCCTGCGCACCCAACGAGGGAAACAATAGGGCAAATTCTTCCATGGCTGAACTACAGTGGCGGCACGCGCGCAATTCTTTACGACCTGTGCACCCAAGGAGGAAACAATAAGGCAAATTCTTTTACGGCCGTACAACAGTGGCGGCAAGCGCGCAATACCTTACGGCCTGCGCACCCAAGGAGGGAACAGTAGGGCAAATTCTTCCACGGCCGGACTACAGTGGCTTAACGCGCGCAATTCTGTACGGCCTGCGCACCCAAGGAGGGAACAATAAGGCAATTCTTCCACGGCTGGACTACAGTGGCGGCATGCGCGCAATTCCTTACGGCCTGCCCACCCAAGGAGGGAACAATAGGGCAAATTCTTCCACGGCTGGACTACAGTGGTGGCACGCGTGCAATTCTTTACGACCTGTGCACCCAAGAAGGGAACACTAGGGCAAATTCTTCCACGGCCGGACTACAGAGGCGGCAAGTGCGCGATTCCTTATGGCCTGCGCACCAAAGGAGGGAACAATAGGGCAAATTCTTCTACGGCCGGACTACAGTGGCGGCACGCGCGCAATTCCTCACGGCCTGCGCACCCAAGGAGGGAACAATAGGGCAAATTCTTCCACGGCCGGACTACAGTGGCGGCACGCGCGCAATTCCTTACAGCCTGCGCACCCAAAGAGGGAACATTAGGGAAAATTCTTCCACGGCCGGACTACAGTGGCGGCACGAGCGCAATTCCTTACGGCCTGTGCAACCAAAAAGGGAACAATAGGGCAAATTCTTTTATGACCGTACTACAGTGGCGGCATGCGCGCAATTCCTTACGGCCTGCGCACCCAAGGAAAGAACAATAGGGCGAATTCTTTTATGGCCGTACAACAGTGGCGGCAAGCACACAATTCCTTACGGCCTGCGCACCCAAGGAGGGAACAATAGGGAGAATGGTTCCACGGCCGGCCTACAGTGGCGGCACGCGCGCAATTCCTTACGGCCTGCGCACCCAAGGAGGCAAACAATAGGGCAAAATCTTCCACGGCTGGACTACAGTGGCGGCACGCGCGCAATTCTTTATGACCTGTGCACCCAAGGAGGGAACAATAGGGCAAATTCTTCTACGGCCGGACTACAGTGGCGGCACGTGCGCGATTCCTTATGGCCTGCGCACCCAAGGAGAGAACAATAGGGCAAAGGGTTCCGCGGCCGGACTACAATGGCGGCACGCGTGCAATTACTTACGGCCTGCACAGCCAAGGAGGCAACAATAGGGCTAATTCTTCCACGGCCGGACTACAGTGGCGTAACGCGCGCAACTCCTTACGGCCTGCGCATCCAAGGAGAAAACCATAGCGCGAATTCTTCCTCAGCAGGACTACAGTGGCGGCACGCGCACAATTCCTTAATGCCTGTGCACCCAAGGAGGGAAGAATAGGGCAAACTCTTCCACGGCCGGACTACAGTGGCGGCACGCGCGCAATTCCTTACAGCCTTCACACCCAAGGAGGGAACAATAGGGCAAATTCTTTCACGGCCGGACTACGGTGGCGTAACGCGCGCAATTTCTTACGGCCTGCGATACCAAAGAGGGAACAATAGGGCTAATTCTTTTATGACCGTACCACAGAGGCGGCATGCGCGCGATTCCTTACGGCCTGCGCACCCAAGGAAAGAACAATAGGGCGAATTCTTTTATGGCCGTACAACAGTGGCGGCAAGCGCGCAATTTCTTCCGGCCTGCGCACCCAAGGAGGGAACAATAGGGCGAATGGTTCCACGGCCAGACTACAGTGGCGGCACGCGCGCAATTCTTTATGGACTACGCATTCAAGGAGGCAACAATAGGGCAAATTCTTCCACGGCTGGACTACAGTGGCGGCACGCGCGCAATTCTTTACGACCTGTGCACCCAAGGAGGGAACATTAGGGCAAATTCTTCCACGGCCGGACTACAGTGGCGGCACGCGCGCGATTCCTTATGGCCTGTGCACCCAAGGAGGGAACAATAGGGCGAATTCTTCCACGGCCGGACTACAGTGGAGGCATGTTCGCAATTCCTTACGGCCTGCGCACCCAATGAGGGAACAATAGGGGAAATTCTTCCACGGCCAGACTAATGTTGCGACACGTGAGCAATTCCTTACGGCCTGCGCACCCAAGGAGGGAAAACTAGGGCAAACTCTTTCACGGCTGGACTACAGTGGCGGCACGCGCGCAATTCCTTACTGCCTGTGCACCTAAGGAGAGAACAATAGGAAAAATTATTCCATGGCCGGACTACAGTGGCGGCACGCGCGCGATTCCTTACGGCCTTCGCAACCAAAAAGGGAACAATAGGGCAAATGGTGCAACGGCCGGACTACAGTTGCGGCACGTGCGCAATTCCTTACGGCCTCGCACCCAAGGAGGGAACAATAGGGCAAATGCTTCCACGGCCGGAATACAGTGGTGGCAACGCGCGCAATTCCTTACGGCCTGCGCACCCAAGGAGGGAACAATAGGGCAAAGGGTTCCACTGCCAGACTACAATGGCGGCACGCGCGCAATTCCTTACGGCCTGCGCACCCAAGGAGGCAACAATAGGGCAAATTCTTCCACGGCAGGACTACAGTGGCGTAACGGGCGCAATTCCTTACGGCTTGCGCACTTCAGGAGGGAACAATAGGGCAAATTGTTCCACGACCGGACTACACTGGCAGCACGCGCGCAATTCCTTACCGCCTGCGCAACAAAAAAGGGAACAATAGGGCAAATTCTTTTACGTTCGTACTACAGTGGCGGCACGCGCGTAATTCCTTACGGTCTGCACACCCAAGGAAAAAACAATAGGGCAAATTCTTCCACGGCCGGACTACAGTGGCGGCACGAGCGCAATTCCTTATGGCCTGCGCACCCAAGGAGGGAACAATAGGGCAAATTCTTCCACGGCTGGACTACAGTGGCGGCACGAACGCAATTCCTTACAGCCTGCACACCCAAGGAGGGAACAATAGAGCAAAATGTTCCACAGCCGGACTACAGTGGCGGCACGCGCGCAATTCCTTACGGCCTGTGCACCCAAGGAGGGAACAATAAGGCAAATGGTTCCACGGCCGGACTAAAGTGGCGGCACGCGCGCAATTCCTTACGGCCTGCGCACCCAAGGAGGCAACAATAGGGCAAACTCTTCCTTGGCCAGACTACAGTGGCGGCACGCGCGCAATTCCTAACGGCCTGCGCAACACTAAAGGGAACAATAGGGCAAATTCTTTTTTTCGGCCGTACTACAGTGGTAGCACGCGCGCAATTCCTTACAGCCTGCGCACCCAAGGAAAGAACATGAGGGCGAATTCTTTTACGGCCGTACAACAGTGGGGGCAAGCGCGCAATACCTTATGGCCTGCGCACCCAAGGAGGCAACAATAGGGCCAACTCTTCCACGGCCGGACTACAGTGGCGGCACGCGCGCAATTCGTTACGCCCTGCGCACCCAAGGAGGGAACAATAGGGCAAATTCTTCTATGGCCACACTACAGTGGCGGCACGAGCGCAATTCCTTACGGCCTGCGCACCCAAGGAGGGAACAATAGGGCAAATTCTTCCACGGCCGGACTACAGTGGCGGCACGCATGCAATTCCTTATGGCCTGCGCACCGAAAGAAAGAACAATAGGGCAAATTCTTTACGGCCTTACAACAGTGGCGGCAAGCGCGATATACCTTATGGCCTGCGCACCCAAGGAGGGAACAATAGGACAAATGGTTCCACGGCCGGACTACAGTGGCGGCACGTGCGCAATTTCTTACGGCCTGCGCACCCAAGGAGGGAACAATAGGGCAAATTCTTCGCTGGCCGGACCACAGTGGCGGCACGCGCGCAA
>WOVY01008139.1:0-17500 GCA_013436015.1 Rhipicephalus annulatus
TATCTATCTATCTATCTATCTATCTATCTATCTATCTATCTATCTATCTATCTATCTATCTATCTATCTATCTATCTATCTATCTATCTATCTATATCTATCTATCTTCTAGCCGCCTACGACTTTGAGCTCTCCTGGCCGTTTCGATACCAAATTTGGTATGGCATAACATGACTGTATGAAAAACACATTTGACTTGTCATAACATGAAAATGATGACATGAATGTCATGAATGACATGATTTAGATTTCATGGTCCTGCAGCCCTTGCGGTGGTTCCGTTACATGGCAAGTTGCAAAACTGCTATGGTATGACATGACTAAATGGCGAAAACAAGCGACAGACCCTACATGAAAAGCATGACATGCGTGTCATGTAAAAACATGACTACAATGCCAAGCTTATGATCCGGCACGGCTGTTTCGCTAGCGTCACATATACCAAATTTGGCATACGGGACGTGAATGGATGACGAAGGTATGATACTGGGGCAAACATGATAAACATGAGATGCATGTCATGTCACAACATGACTACACGCTACGCTCATGATGCGCTCGTGGCCGTTTCGCTAGCTTCACATGTTCCAAACTCGTTATTACGCGACGCGAACGGACGAAATAGGTAAATGACACATGCAAACATGATAATCACGATATGCGTGTCATGTAACAAACATGACTACATGCCACACTGACTACATGCGACACATGACTACACGGTTCACACATGCCAAATTCGGTATTACGTGACGTCAATGGATGACGAAGGTATGTGACTGGTGCAAATATTATATTCATGACATGTGTGTCCTGTGAGAACATGACTACATGCCGCAGTAAAGGCGCCACTATATTTCCACGTGGCGCAGTGCGCGTGCTCGCCGGCGTTCATTTTCGCGCGTCACGCCGGCATTGCGACGCCAGTCACCGGTCCTTCCATATGCTCGTAGGCGCGCGCCGCGCTGCGTTGCTTTGAGGCGTGCGGGTTTTTAGCACGTCCGGGGTCTCGGACGGACGGAAAAGCTTTTATTTAAAAAAAAGAAACCTTGCAGGTTACCGGCCCGGGCTCAGGCCACCCCCACGTTTTGTGCGGTGAGGCGTAGCCTTTCCCACCGCTGTCCGGGCCCGCTGGATTGCCCACAGTTGGTCGTGCAGATCTGAGCTAGTCAGCGGACTAGCCAACGCTCCCTCGAGAAGGTCTGGTTTTATATTGTCCTCTCGGTATATTACTGTGACGTGTGTACATTGCCATAGAATATGTGCCATATCTGCGTGTTCGTGCTTACAAAGGGTACAGCTTGTTTGCGGGGTATTGTCTGGGTCTGGGGTCTCTCACTGTCCCGAAAAAAAAAAAAGGAAGACACAGTATTGTCTGGGTAAAGTACTGGCGCCAAATGCAAGCATGTCGCATTTCGCACCGGTTTGCAATCAGGCCGCGCCGACGTACGCTGGCTGCGCTGGCCGCGCCTGGCGTCAGACTGCAGAGTGCTCGCGTTTTACTAACGCATACTGCCGCTGTGCCCAGCGTGCACGCGTGTCAATGCTACATTGGAGTATATTGGGCCCTTCATGATGCGCTCGCAGCCGGTTTGCTGGCTCCACATATATCAAATTTGGTGTTAAGTGGACGTCAACGGATAGCGAAAGTATGTGACTGGTGCAAACATAGTAATCCTGACACGCGTGTCATGTAGAGAGAGAGAGAGAGATAAAGATACAAGGAAAGGCAGAGAGGTTAACCAGACGCGCATCCGGTTTTGCTACCCTGCACTGGGGAAGGGATAAAGGGGAGAAAAGAGGTTTGCAGAGAGATGAGAAGGTACACACAATCACGAGCACACTCGGGGAGCGCACACAGTCTACCAGGCGGTCGCTCAGGTTTGTTGACTTTAAGTAAAGTAGCAGTGATTTAGTCGCTTTCTGCGCAACTGAGGCAGATGCCCAAGGTCCTAGTATCTTCTGCACACAAAATGGTCCGGGGTCAAGTTGATTCAAAACCATCCGGGCCAGGCATCGCTGTGTGTCGTAGCAAGTGCAGCTGCACAGGACGTGTTCGATGGTCCTCTTCAGCTCCGCAGAAGTCGCATGTAGAGGTGGTCTGCCATACCAATGCGAAAGGAGTACACCTTTGTAAATGCAGCACCCAACCAAAGGCGGCATAACAGTGTCGCATCGGAGCGGGAAAGTTTGTGATGGTAGCTTTAGCTTGAGTGAAGGATCCAATTAATAAAATTGACACTTTTGGAAGCTGGTAGACGACCAGAACGTGCGTGTGAGATCTCGATCCAGCAGGTAAAGTTGTCTTGCTGCATCATTCCTTGATAGAGGAATCGGGACTACACGGGTTTCTTCATGGGCTGAGCGGGCTGCATCATCGGCTAATTGATTTCCGGTAATACCGATATGTCCAGGCAGCCATTGATATATAATATCATGCCCTCGTGCTAGAGCTTCATGATGGCAATGTCTTATTTCTTGTACCAGTTGGTCATGACTCCTCCTACGCATGGCAGACTGCAAACTCTGAAGCGCTGCCTTCGAATCACAGAATATGGCCCATTTTCCTGGACGTTCTTGAACGAGATATTGTAAAGCAGCCCTTATAGCAGCAAGCTCTGATGCACGTGTCATGTAAGAACACGACAAGATACCGCGCTCATAGTGTGCCCGCGGTCGTTTTGTCAGCTCCACATACACTAAATTTGATATCACGTCACGTGAATAGGTGACGAAGGTAAACGACACATCGAAACATGATAATCATGACACGGAAGTCCTGTACGCCATCATTTACCTCCATCTCGTAACATTGTGCTCATTTTAAAATGACACATCAATCTTTCTCATTCGTGCTTCGCATATAATGAATTCTCACTGTACGTGGGATCTGCCAATTTTTTTAGGGGCGAAGCTCCTTAAAGCGGCAACCGTTCGTCTCTCGTCGTAGTCGTAGTGCGTAACCAGTCTTACGCTTTGACCTTCAAAGTGGTGCCAAGGGAGATTTCTCCTGTGCGTAGTTGAACAATAAAAAATTCGCAGCATGCGCCTTAAATAAAAGCCACATTCTGCCTGTTTCTCATTCCCAATTAGCAGCCATTGACATGTACATTGAGCCCTATCTGACAAGAAAGGTTTGCTACGTTATGCTCACTGGGTATAACCTCCTTAGTTTTTAGAAAGGTTTAGTGAGAAAGGTTGTGCCGCAGTGCCATGAATACAGTGCACTAGTATATACCATCAACTCGAGGTTGTTAAAGGTGGGAAGTATAGACACGAAGCGCAAGCCGTAAGAAAGTAAAAGCCGAATGCTCCTGTCTCTCATTCCCCATTAGCAGCCATTGACATGTACATTGAGCACGATCTGACAAGAAAGGGTTGCTAGGTTATGCTCGCTGGGCGTAACTCCTTGGTTTTAGAAAGGTTAGCGAGCGTTGGGCCGCAGTGCCACGAATACAGTGAACTAGTATATACCACGAACCCGAGGTGGTTAAAGGTGGGAAGTAGACTCGAAGCGCAAGCCGTAAGAAAGTGTGCGTGTGTCACCTTTCGTTTAGTCCTTGGAATGTCTGCTGGATGGCGGTGCGTCTATAAGGGGAATATATGATGAAAAGATGCGAGATGATGGTACTTGGAGTGTTGATTAGATGGACAAACGGACACACATACAGATGCATGGACGGACACACGGATGACTGCATGGACAGGTGGACACATAAGCGGATGCATGGACGAAACGCAGGGACAGACGCACAGATGGACGTGTGGACGCACGAACAACCACACACACAGACGGGCGGATGGACGCACGGACGGTCACACAGGCGGACGCATGGACGGACGGAAGAAAGAACGAAGTGACGGATGGATGCTTCGCCCCACTCTCTTTTATTAACTACGTGGATATGCTGCCATTTTTATGCGTGCCTACCTAGCAAGTTCAAAGTGACAAGATATTTCAATTAAAAGGCCTGATTGCCTCATTACAAATAGTTGAATGCCGACAAGCCCCCAGTGAAAATACGTCTGTTCTTAGAAAATGATGTACACTTTTATGTGTGCAAGCAGGACATCTTTAAGGGCTCATTTTAAAGTGTCGCCAACGGCTGGATTACAAATGGTTCGTATTCGGGTTCGGAAGCTGTTGCTGATATGAAATAACTCCTGCTGTTTATTCCTGCTTCTCACGGGACGGCTTTACGCTCTCCCATAGTACAGTACTTAGTACTCTAATCGTTGCACCCACTATTTCTAAACACATGATGTAAGGCCTACGGGACGGTTTTCAGTAATCCCATAGTAAAGTACCGAGTACTTTAAATCATTAGCCACTTTTTCTAAGCACATTTATGCTCCTCAAGGGACGGCTCAGTGCTCTCCATAGTTGAGTACGAACTACTCGAAAACGGTAAACATTTTTTCTAACCACACCTATGTTTGCCTAATGTATGTCTATAAGGCCTCATCAAGTGTGATCACCACGGGATGGCCTAATGATCTCCCATACTATAATGCCGAGTACTCGAAATCATTACCCACATTTGCTTAACACACAGTTATCCGGGACGGTTTTTCGCTCTCCCATAGTAGAATATCTAGTGTTATAAATCCTAAATTACTTCTCTGAACATACAGCTCGATGCATGCTCTCCCATAGTAGAGTACCATGTACTCTAAGTTGTTGAACATTTTTTTTCTAAACACGGAATCTGAACAAACTTGGTAAAAATTCGACTATCAGGATTACTCCTATTAGCCCCGATGTTAAGAGAGCTTGTCTACGTTGAAAGGGCATTTTCGAAGCGGACTATCATCACTGAAAATCAACGCACTTGCATAAGCTGCAGCAACTTTGTGAAGTATGCTTGCGAATACTACAACTAGTTTTAAAGGAGTAATATGAAGAAACGGGTTTTGAATTGACGTATCTTTGCTTGTATGTATATATGCGCTAGTGTGTTCAAAAGTTCCAGACATCTGAAAATACACTTAATGTGATCGCACGTCTTCGTGTTCAGATGTGATTTAGCTGAGATTTCGTTGTATTAAGGATAAGATTAGTACTATTAACGGGTCGCATATTTTTCACCAAGAAGATGAAGGCTGGCAGAAAAAAGTTGACAAGCTGCAGTTGATTGGTTCCTGCTCTGCTTAAGTACACTTTGGCGAATTTACAGTAGTGAAAATGAAAAGCAAAGTAATTGAATAGGAAGCGAGAGAAAAGTATAATAGAAAAGCTGAATTACCGGCAGCAATGGAACACATTTTCATCGAAACTGCAAATAACGAAAGGCCCAGTGCAACAGTTTTTAATGAAAAATCAAACTTCGGATTTCGGGGAATTTCAGATTTACGAAAAATAAACTCCGGTAAGTGGCGAACTTCCACTGAAAAAAAATGAACTCCAAAAAAGACCCTGCGAATTTCAACTGCCGAGTTCAAGAGCAACAGGAACTGAAAAAAAAACGGAAACGTTGCCCTTACTAATAATTGATGAAGTTTAACGTCCCAAAAACACCATACAATTAAGAAAGACGTCGTAGCGGAGGGCTCTGGATATTTCGACCACCTGGAGTTCTTTAACGTGCAAGTAAATCTAAGCGCATGGGCGTCGCGCTTATACGCCTCCACCGTAAATACGGCTGCCGTGGCCGGGATTCGAACCTGCGACCTGCGGGTCAGCAGCCGATTGTTTAGTCACTTTATCATCCTGGCGGGTTGCTTAGTCGTAACAAGCTTCACTTGATTAACTGTGTCGACAACCTGGTCTTCTGTAGCCTTACAACAATCCACTGTGTGCAAGTCTTGCTAATTTCATGCGCAAAAAACGCAATACGAGACAAATCTGTTTTAACGACAAGCTTTTCCGCAGCCTATTGTGTCGGACAGCGACCTAACTGTGCAATCGATTAAAACACAACGCACTAATAAGCTAAGTGCGAAAAATAAGGACAACCGTGGGGTGACATAACGTTAACCTTGTTTCCAGCATTCATTTTAACAGCATTGCCGCGGAGGTTATGCATTAGTCGGTAATGTAGCTTGAAACTGGTTTGAAGAGACGTACAAGCATGTCTTCTAGTAAAGGGGCCACCATCATTCATCTTTCAATAAGCGCTTTGGGTCCATGCGGTCTTCTAGTGTAGCTGTCCTAATGACTGCACACGGAAAACGAAATTAAAGTAACGTGGTTCAAGTGGTTCAAGTAGAAACGGAACGCCGCATGACCAGCAGTACCCGCTCCATCTTCTCTTCTCGACGTGACGCATTAATCCATAGAGCACAGCGGTGGGCCAGACACCTAGCGGTTTGTGACAGTTAAAGGCGTGGCACGCGATCGGATTTTTACGAAGAACAACAGGGAGTAATTTGCAATCGAACCAATTTATCAGCGCTGCTCGATTAAGCGTGAACCACTTTAGAGACTGTGTCGATTGTGTGGCGCTCGTCTGTAGCCAATCCACTATCCGTTTCACGGCTGTCTCCCGGCTGTGAGGTTTGTCCGCGTCGTGGTTCTTTGCGGTTAATCTTGATAGGTGAAGGAGCGTGATATTGGCTCCGCAGGAATGATTTTCACGCTCGTCTCACGGATTAGCATCAAGTGTGCGCGTGAGTGTGTGTGGCAGAGAGAGAACACGCCTAGACTAAAGTGGACTGGAGCGCTTGTGTTTGTGAGTTGGAGGCAGAAGTGAGGTTGAGTCCAACACGGCAAACGTTTCTGCACGCTGCTGTAAACTACTGCAACGTACACTCGGGGCGTGGCTGCTGTTCCCGCACTGGCGACCTGGAAAACCAGCTCACGTGGAGCGTAGTTGTGAGGTTACATTATAACTGGGGCGGTTATATAGACCCTTTCAAGGTTTACAAACACAGCTCCTTGATGACTTACGGTTTTGTCCACCGATGTGCTTTAATAGCATTGGTAAATTACAAGAGCTTTAGAAAATATCCCGCTGTTCTCCTGCAATTTTCTTCTCTTATTTGGTGCAATATATAAAATAAATGTTCTTTTGAGTTACATGAAAACAATGAAACATTCCATTCTACTTTAAGCACATTTACTTTAAGTGAAAAATGAGAGTTTCAACACGCTTGAAAAGAAATTGAAAACGTGCTTTCAGTTTCGACCTTAGGAGGTGCTAAATCAGGTGACCAGAACTTTTTTGGCGGGTACAAACACCTGTGACCTTAAAACCTTCTATAGCTACGCACGTTCACTTGTACACTTGTGCGCAGTCGATAAATCGAAACGCGTCTGTGCGTTTGTGCCGACTTTGCACCGCCTAAGAACAGCGCGTTCAAAACGCGCTTGTGCTGCATTGAAGTCGGTGGAGAGTCAAGTTCAAGTGAAGCAGCGTTTCTGAATACGGGGCTTAGGGTTCCGTTCTTCACGGGCGCCTTGCCCGATGCTAACGCGTACTTGAAAGTGGAGCACGCCATTGATTCACTGTACTTCATGTTGCGGTTACCTGTCCTGAACTCTTGCGCTGCGTGGGAGCACGTGATTTCATCGCGCGTCTGCAGAATCTCGTTCCCAAAGGCCAGCACGTTATTGCTAATAGCGTAACGTGGAGAGGCCACAGCCTCTTACACAGGCCGGAACGCGCCATCACGTGCTGTCCATGCTTGGGCCAGCTGTTGCGCATGGACAATGAAGGTGGTTAAACCACACTCCACCGGATTGAAGTCCATCGTGAACTGATTTGCATCTAATATTGTAAACGCTTTAGAGTGCTCCATGCGCTGAAATGTAAGCTAAACCAATAGTACCGAGATGAAGATGGAATATTGGCATGTAAAGTTTTGCTCCCCGTAAAACGATGTGTAATTTGTAAAGTACGCTGGGCGCTAATGGGTTAAATGAAAAAAAGAGAAAAGTGAGCGCCGTAACTTTCTCTCGGGGGGAGGACACCTCAACAGTAACAGTAGCTCACGAGGGGGGGATAAAGGAGGGATTAAAAGGATATGATTAAAAGGTAAAGAGATACAGAGAGAAGAAGGAGAAAGCGAGGCGCAGGGACAGCGAACGACGGAAGTAAGGAGAAGATAGGAAAGATGGACACGGTCTCAGGAGATAGCAGGAGGTCGAGTACGGGGCACCACTCGGCGAGAGCTCTTGTCAACGTCAAGAGATGGCGTAGGGCGAGCCCAGTCGGCCAGAGCTGCGCTGTTCGTCGGAGATCACGGGGGCACAACCGGACAGCACAAAATCCAGCGCGCCAGTTCATACCGAGATGGCTTTAGCTGAGCCGTGTGTTTAAAATAAATGGTTAACGTTTTAGAGTACTCAGTACTCTACCATAGAGAAATATACTATGACTCTACTATGGGAGAGCATAAAGCCGTCCCGTAGACCGTTCCTATATACATATACTGCATTGCCTATGAAACTTACAGTGTTAGCGAAACACAATTCCTGCTGAAACCGTAAATAAACACGTGTATTGAAAACGTTTCCTTGCGTCCAAGCGGAGTCAGAAGGCCTTGTCCAGATGTCCCTCTAAATACTACCGAACGTGACGGTCACTTAAGTGCAGTTTGACAAAAGTTATTGGCAAATTAATATTCGATTTCATTTTTCATTAGGCTGCGTCACGACAGTTTTTCATTCTTTGTATAGCTTTTATGAAGAACCCTGTCATCATCAAGTGTTAGAGTAGGTAGATGAGCTGTTTGCTCTTGGAATTCGGCAAGATCCTTGCTGAGAAGGCTTCATGATACTGCTGCACTTCGCGGAACGTTTCGCATGTGCGTTTGGTAAAGAAGGAAAGGTATAGGCAGGTCAACTAGTCCAGTATAACCGGTTCGCTACCCCACACGTTGAAAATGGGATATTGAGAGGAGGATAGAAAAAAGACGAAAAAATAGCACACCACACGTAACAGTCACGTGCAGAACCACCTAGTCAGTAAGAAGAGTCCATCAATCGGTCGTGGAAGAGCAACATCACTATCACATCTGCTTTTCCGGGTCCTTTTTTTGTTCCAAAACCTCAGCAGTTTTTTGGTCGCCTTCAGCTGCAATGTCCTTTGTCGACGTTATGCTAGAACATAATCAACAGACATTTGCCTATTGTCAAGACAAGACGCACTGCAAAGGACGCAAGTGATCGTCTCTGCACAATATAGACCAGAAGGTCATACAGGATGTGGCGTCGCGCCACCTCACAATTGCGTGCATTGCAGAGAGCATTGTTGGCCGTTCGACCCGCAGGTCACGGGATCGAATCCTTGCTGCAGAGGCTGCATTTTAGATGGAGGTGAAAATGATTTAGGCCCGTGTGTTCAGACGGGGGTGCACGTTAAAGAACTTCAGGTGGTCTAAATTTCCGGAGCCCTTCACTACGGCGTCTCTAAACATCATGTGGTGGCATTGAGACGTTAAACCCCACATATCTAAGTTGTTTATTTGAAAAGAAGGGGAGCGTCACATATAGACGCAGAAACGTGAAACTCAAGACCAGCGCATCACAAATTACTGAGCATAAAACAACTGCATGACTTTCTTAGATAATGACAATGATCCTACACTAAGACATGATACTGCGCATTTCCAAATTGGTTTAACTTTTTCTGCGAGTTTCGCCGAATGATTATGCTTGCCGGACATGACGGTGCACTGATAAACTTCGCGACGCACGGGCAGCCTATAGGCAGTGAGTACTTTACAGTGTGTGTCCTGTCTCACTTCTGTCTGTGTCTTCAAAGGGCATCCACATCGCTGACATGCAGAACATAGCCCAAGCAAGATTTAGGTTTCTGTAAGAGAGCTTGATGTGGTTGGAAAATCTGGAGCCCTCCTCTAAGGCGTTCCTCATAAACATAACGTCGTTTTGAGATGTAAATCCCAACAAATAATATTATCATCCACGTTGTTATTCAGCGCGCCTCATACTCTCGGGCTGCACCAAACTGCGGGATCGTGCACTGCGATCTTCATACGATAGAGCGTCACCGTCTTGGCGCCTCGTATACGTTCACACCGCGCGCAGACTACATAGAGCATACCCGCCCTCGTAAAAGACAATTGCTCTCCTCCCGCCACTCTACAAAATGTGCTCGCGCGCGTGAGCGCGGGTGATTTAAGGATAGCACAAGGCCGCGAACAGGACGCGTTCTGCATTCATATAAGACATCGCGCGTTATTTGCCGAGGTCGCGACCGCTCCGTTTAAAGATTGGAGCCACTTTAGGTCCGTGCTCTTCTTACGGCTCTTAATCTGCGCGCGGCGCCGCAGTTTCGGACGCTTCCGACGCGCCACCACCTCTCTATAGCGGTGTTCTTTTCTCGCCGCCAGGAGGCGTTCCACTCGGCAAGCAGTTAGGCCTAATGCGACCTTCGTAGCGGCCGCGCGAAGACTCACGAGCTCTGTTCACGTGAGTGTTGCCTATAGCCGCCAAGTGCGAATGCCCGTGGTACAGTGCTTGAGCTCAATTGTTTTTTTTTTTTCGCGATTGTTCCGCAGTCCGAGCTCGGGAGCGGATGCGAATGTTCAAACTGTCTGGAGCGAAGCGCCGGCTTGATGCATCACCGCTTAACTCCCTTATTTGGAGCCGTTAGTGGTTTCCGTGGCACATTGAATTTGATGGGTGGTTGTGAAACGCTCGCTCAGTGATATCTTAATATTCAGTCCTACTGTCGTTATTTCGAAGCAGGTTTTTACGCCTTTCGCTAAATTCCACTTTGCGAAACCGAGAATGTAAGCTTATGTGGAAAACTGTACTTATGCTGAACTATATCGAAAAATCGAAAGAAGAGCACAGATACATGCCTACTGAGGCAAGAAATGTTAGGTGCGCATTAGCAAAAAAAAACTAAGTTGGAATGGAATAGTTTATTATTTTTTGCGGAGCTTTTAACTTAGCTGATGTACAAATATTATCTTTGTTTTGTTCCATACGTGGTTTAGTACGTGCACCAACTGATAAGTGTACTTCCAGAAACGCATTCGCAAAGCTAATTATTATTATTGTGAAAGCTATTTGCCGTTAGACGACTGACCTCTTCGAATGATTGCACTAAGCCTGTAAAATACACTGCCCAACAATGCTGGCGTCAGAAGTTTTGGTGAACAAGGATTCCGTGATTGTGTCTTAACTGTCGGGGTTTAACTTCCCAAAACCACTATGATTATAACCGCCGTATTCTAGAACGTCCCTTTACTCAACGCTTCACCTTGACTTGAAAAGGTAGATGGGAGCGCCGTCTTTTGGCAGACCTAGTCACTGCATATCGGCTGTAATCCGCAGCGATTCTTCAGGAGCGCAGCGTGAATTTCAGTCGAACAGCGGCACTGTATTCAACTCAGTCAACTGAAGGATGAAATTTGAGTCAAGGAGCATTTGTGAATACGGGGGTAGGAGACGCTTGTAATGGAGATCTCCGGATATTTCGACTGCCTGGGGTCTTTTCATGCGCTCCTCAATCCAAACACACAGCCCCCAAGCGTTTCCGCCTCCATTGAAAATGCGGTCGCCGCAGCCAGGATCTGATACCGTGACTTGCTGGTCAGCAGTCGAGTGCCCTAACTACTTGACCACCATGGCTCATTTCCTGGCTTGTGTTCGCAAACATATTTTACGCTATAATTGCTCGTGAATGTATGAGTGATCGTACTGGCGTTCAACGTATCATTAGCGATGCCGGCTGATCATTTCGAAGAGAACTTAAGAATGAAAGCATTTCACCACGAAAGTCAGATTTGAGTTCGTCTCTGCATTGACCGACGTGGAAATTGAAGCGAAGGATCCGATCCCCGTTACTTGGTTAAGCGATCACTAGTATTGTGTGTGTATGGCGTTTTTTTAGTGATACAGAGAGCATAAACGTGAGCATGGAATGAAAAGCGAATATGGCTCAGTGGCGGGAAAGATGCCGAAGAATGCATAAAATTATAAGTGAATAAAAACAAAGAAGTATTGAACAAATGGAAGCAAGAGAATTAGCATATATGCCATAAAAATATACACAGCGGTTTAGGCGTGAAAACTGACGACAAAATAATTACGGAAAGTTGTGATGAAACGAAGACCTTAATGAAAAAAGGAAACCACTATATGACAAAAAAAAAGCGAACAACAGAGATGTGGGGAATATTTGCCGAGTGAACAAAAGAAGCCAGAAAATAATAATTGATATGATGAAGAAATTATAAAATGAAGGAACCGGAAAAGGTGAGAGTGGAGTAGGCAAGAAGAACGAGATAAAAAATTGATTTAGCGACTGCGGCTGCAGAGGACGGTGTTCCAGCTTCACTAAAGCAAAACCTTGGGAGGGGCGAAACGTGCACGGTGTGCCCGAGTTGTCCCGCAGCAAAATGTTTGTTTAGAAAAAGTTTATTCTCTCATGGGACGCAACAAAGCTAAAGGACAAGCGTCTGTATAACAGGCACAATAACAAACAAAAGACAAAGCACAACATACATTACACATTTAAACAAGTGTCCAAGTCCGTAGGATGTCCATCGTTCATAGTACTAATAACTATACATACACTACATAAATGCACTAATCACAATATGGACAATGTACATGATGATATATGTGCAGAATTTACAAGACTTGGTGAAGATGTTAGAAAATATGTACAACAGGTATCAATATTCATAAAAGTTACATAACTTACAGCGTTAGAATGAAGTGCATATATAGAAGAGCTCACACCAATATGGGACATACACAAACATATAAAATAGTAAACACATACTGATTACATGCACCAATCAGACATTAACAGGTGACCTGGCTATAGGAACCAGGCCAAGTGAAAGACTAATCGAACGCGTCTGTCAACTACGGACAGAAAGCGGCACGACCATTGTCGCAGAAATTCTTCCTCCCCAAGGAAGAACAATTCCTCCGACAGAAACGATAAGAGTTCACAGTAGAGGCGTTCCAGAATCGGAAAAAGAGCACGACGACGATGACCTGCCGCAACAGCTTCGCACCTATTACGCCATAAACAAAAGGCTCCCGCAGCTATTAGAAGGCGTGCAAAGCAACTACGCGAGCAGCGACCAGATGTTACAAAGCGATTAACACCTAGGCCACGAAAACTAGCGTTAACTGACTTCCAAAACACCTTTGCGATGACACATTGCTTCAGCATATGCTGGTTAGACTCCTGTAACGGGCAGTTAGGACAAGTGGGAGATGGGACCATGCGCCACCTCTCCAATCTGTCCCGTGTTGGGAGTACTCTCCATTCAAGACGCCACATAAAGTCACGGAGGTGACCAGGCAAAAACGATGCCGTTATCGCGCTCCACGAGACATGTCTCGATCGTGCTAGACGGGCTGGAGGAACCAGAGGAAGCAGAAGAGCCGCCGTTGTATCTACAATGCGGCTTTCAAGAATGTCCACATCGGGACAAACCTGCTGCGCGTGTCGATAAAATGCTACTGCCGTTGAGTAAAATGCAGGCACCTTAAGTGTTTGCGGTGCAGAATTAAGCCGTGCATCAGGTAGTAAATAGCGTAGTTTGGTGCCTAAGAAATAACAGGCAAGATTACGCGCGGGGCACTGATCACCATGCAACAACCGAAGTAAGAATCGTAGGGCAAGCAGCCGGCAGCGAACAGAGACGGATGGGAATGCGAATCCACCGCAGTTTCTCGGCTGCCCAAGAGCTGCTCGGCAAACCAGCTCTGTTCCACCCGACCAGAAAAATGAGCCAATGAGGGATTGCAACGACCTGGTGATTCGTAATGGGGGCTGTAAGACGTGAGATATGTACCATGCACGGCCGCAAAACACCGTCTGTGCTAAATACCTTCTTTCGAGCATCGGTAAATCATACTCTTGTGCTTCCCGGACGTGTCGTTTTACATCTTCGACTACTGAATTCCACAAGGAGGCTGATATGCCGTAGGAAGTATAATCAAGCCCCAGAATACGAATAGAGTCACTTTTCTGAAGACCGAAAAAGGAACTTAGACATGCGTCTGGGGAACCAATGAATAAATATCGACATTTGGAAAAATTTAAAGCGGCACCTGAAATCATGCCATACGTCGTAAAAAGTCGTAGGCTACGGGATAAACTGTCCTCATTCTTCAAATACAACGTCGATGTCATCAGCAAATGCTGTCACTGTCACGGTACCACTACCTGGAAGAGGAAGGCCTCTAACGTAAGGGTCAGCGATTAGCGATTGAAGGAAAGGTTCGAGGCTGAGTACAAAAAGTGCAGGGAATAAAGGACACCCTTGGCGAACACCACGGGTAACCGGAAATGGCGCACTCTCTAAGCCATCAAGAAACAACGTGCTGCGTATATTTCGGTATGCGTTTCTGAGAAGCTCAACGAAGTTTTGTGAAAAGCCAAATGCTGCCATTACGCTAAATATAAAGCTATGTTCGAGGCGATCGAATGCCTTTTCTTGGTCAAGTGAAACCAAGAGTCTCTGAGCTGATCTTGTTAACGTGTACGCAACTATATCGCGCGTAACAAAGGAAAGACTGTGGATTTCCCTTCCAGGATTAGAGCACGCCTGATGATGACCTATTAAGGAGGGCATCAAGCTTCTCAAACGCCGAGTGATAATTGCCGCGAAAGTTTTATAATCAACGTTGAGGAGCGTTCTTGGTCGCCACTCCTCTGGGCGAACTGACGATGGGTCATGTTTAGGTATTAAAACAATTCGACCATCGCAAAGCTATCAGGAAAATTAAAGTTCTCAAAACAGCGGCAAATAACAGAGGTGAAAAGAGCACCAATGTCGTCCCAAAACGTTAAATAAAACTCAACAGGCAACCCATCGGGCCCGGGGGCCGAGCCACGCTTCATGGAAGACAGTGCCTCTTTCACTTCGTCAGCTGACGGACTTGTGCAACAGTTGTTCAGCGACTTCAGATGAAATTTGAGGGTAGCCTACTTAACATTGTGGCTGTCTCGGTGGCACCGCGATGTGATGACATTGTCGTACGAGCCATGTTGGCAAAGTGAGCTAGGAAAATTGATTGATCACGTGTCGGCGGCAACGCAGTGTGTAAGAATCTGGCCACCGGAGTTCCTAGTCGACTCAACGGGTTGAGAAGCGAGCTTTTCGCAAAGCGTAGAACCTCAGGGTGAGCACATGGATTACGTCTGCAACGCCAAGCAGCCGCCGTCAATGACGAAGCTGCAATGAGGCGTTGAAAACGACCCTTAACTCTCGCTGCCATGCGCGCATCAAGGGAGTTAGTCGATCAACCCGAAGAGCAATACGCAGCTTTGTGGCAGTGTCCGCTAGTTCTTCGGACGTATGGCGTCTAAGGGCCCGCCCTGCTACTGAGCAGTGTAAACGCCACTGTGTCTTGAGCTCGTCCCACACCTCCGGACCGCATCCCAAGAGAGAGGCCCGCAAGCTTCTAGATAAATTGGAGCGTGTAGGCGCGTCGTGCAGAATGCGGATGTCAAGACGCCAAGGTTTCACCGATGATGAAAAGGGAAAGTGAGCCTCGAGCGTCACTGGTCGGTGGTCTGATATATAAACAGGCGATTATGGTAATGTACTACATCAGAGTGCGATACGTAAGAAGCTAGCGCGCTCGGCACATAGAAACGATCCAAACGACTAGACGACGTGCTACGCCGCCAAGTCCAGGCATACTGTGGTCCATACACTAGTCTGTACGTATCTATCAAAGAGAAATGTTGCACTAGGCGACGCAGCTCTCGCGCGTTCCAATCAGAGCGACCCCATCCTGGACCTTGCACGTCAGCTTCGAGTGTCTAATACACAATTAAAGTCTCCAGTGAGTATTACATGACGACCGTCTAGAAAATACACGTCCAGGTCACGGAAAAAATCGTTAGACATCGCTGCTTGAGCTGGCCCATAAATACACAAAACACGCAGCTTGAAGGGTGATAGGACGCAGTCAAAAGCCAATACCCGTCCGAACGCGTCATAGAAAACATGATGATTTCGCAGAAGAGCGCGGTTAAAAATAATAATTCCAACTCCAGAGAAGCGAGATGTCGCGAAGGAAAAATAACAGTCTAAATTAAATGCGCGTTTGAATGCACGAACGTGGCCAATGGTGAAAAAATTTGTTTCTTGTAAACACAGAATATCACAATGTTCTGCGCGGGCTATGCTGATAACCTCGGCTTGCTTTACTGGGTTACGGAATCCTTGAACATTTAAAGAAAGAATTTTCAGGGTGTCAGCCATATTGAAAAAAGATGGGTGACTGACCTGGTCGTGTTTTTCGATTCGGTATACCCCGGGGATTTGTCCGGGGGAACTGGAGTACGTACACTACACAGCACAATTCGACCCTCTAGAAGAGGGTCGATGTTTCTTCGGTTGCTGGAATTCGGAGCGGCTGTCGTGGGTGCCGTCCGAGCTGGTGCCAGACTTGTGAGCACGCTTGACCTCTCGCGGGGCTTGCATTTCCACGTCACAACTGTCTGGGCTAGAAGGGAGTCCGATGCTACTGTCGACTTCGAGGCTGAAGCTGCTGTCTGACGTATCAGATGGTAGTAGGGCTGCAGCGTTAACGTTGTCGCCGCCTCCAACGACCTTGATCACGGATTGCTTGTCGAGATGCGTCAGTAAAGAACTCCCATGGCATCTTGCTACTTGTTCAAGGGAGTCACGAGCCCCGCTTTCGGAATGATCCAAAGGGCTTTGCTCATTCGGTTTTAATTCTGTTCCAGGCGAGACACCAGCGCCCGTAGATCTCGCAACGTCAGCGTCTTCTGGGCACTTAGCTGCTAGGTTTAACGATGATTCCGGTGCCTCGGTGCCTACCAGCGCTTCTTTCTCGGCTTGCGCCGACGTCGAACATGGCACGACATGTTTGTCTGGGACAGACGCGAGGTCAATCGCGGTGGCTGTTTCTATTGCTGAGATTTGCAGACGTGGCGCGCTCGGGTTGGCCAAGCTGCACACTTCCTCATCTTTTAATGGAGCTCTCAGAATCGGACTCTGGCGTTCTTCTAATACAGCTCCGGGTTCTCGTTTATCTGTTGCCGTTGGTGACACGGACGGTAGGGCAGGAAAGGTCCCCGCAGTAGCATCAGAATATGAACGACGCACAGGGCAGACGGTGGTAGGGTGGTTATCTCCACAACGTCGGCAGGGGCGGTCGCAACCTTCGCTTTCGTGTCCATGCACACCACAGCGACCACAGAATGGTGCTGTGCACTGTGCTCGATAATGACCACTAGAGCCACACCGACGACAAACACGTTGCAGACCGCGGTAGTCGAAGGTGACTCGATGACCAGAAACGCGAAGATAGTTGGGGACGCGATTTGTGGGACTCATTTCCATCCGGACATAGCGTGTGCCTGTGAGAACTCCGCGTCTTGCGCTCATGACGCCAGCGGTCACAGTCAATACCTTGCCGTATGGGGACAAAGCCTGGACGAGTACCTCGTTGGAGACGAAGGCTGGTAAAAACAGGCAGGCGACGTTAGTTACCTGCGGGCCGACGGGAACGACAAGGATACGCTCGCCACCGATGGTCAGGTAGCCAGCGTCGACTATGAGAGCCATGGAAGCCATG
>WOVY01008139.1:22500-38180 GCA_013436015.1 Rhipicephalus annulatus
AACTGACGCTATGATATATTTTCTTAACTTAATTCATAGCCAGTACCACAATAATAGATTTGGCTCCAATTGTTTCCTTAGACGACTGTTTGTGAATAATAGCCCCGCCGCGGTGGTCTATTGGCTAAGGTACTCGGCTGCTGACCCGCAGGGCGCGGGTTCATATCCCGGCTGCGGCGGCTGCATTTCCGATAGAGGCGGAAATGTTGTAGGCCCGTGTGCTCAGATTTGGGTGCATGTTAAAGAACCCCAGGTGGTCTAAATTTCCGGAGCCCTCCACTACGGCGTCTCTCATAATCATATAGTGGTTTTGGGACGTTCAACCCCACATATCAATCAATCAATGTTTGTGAATAATAAAGAAATCCGGGAGTGAGCGCTCCACCAGAAGTGCTTCTAAAGGAAACAGGAATGTCATTCGGTCCTTGTGTCAGTAAAAAAAAAAGCTGTTTGCGTACACGAATTATTTCAACCCAGCTTTGCTAATTTGAACCATGAATTCTCTCACCATTTCTTCTTTCAGTTCTGGGTGATAGCGAGAAACTCATATAGCAACGGTGTATATATAAACGGTGGTCCGTTTCACGTCTCTCAAACGAGACCCCACCCCCTTTATAGGTTGGCAAGAAGAAATATGCGGAGCTCACTGGGGCTGACGGAATACATTTAACCTGCACTCAGAGTCACCAAAATTTTTCTCAACCCAACTCACTCCACTCTCTAAAACTGCAGCAATACAGCGCCCTTTCCGGTCTCTTTTCTTCTTCTTTCCATCTGCTGGCACGGCAAGTCGAGTGTTCAGTAATTATTTTTCAGCCGGACTGTCACGCACTCGCTAAACCGTTACTCACTTAGTATCAACAGACTCGCGGCTCCATCTGGTTTTGAGTATATTTGGGTGAGTGATCCTATGGCCTGTATTCACAAGCGCACCTTGACTCGAAATTCGACCCGAAAAGGGTCCTTGAGGACGGTTTCGCAATGCGATTTCTGCAACACAAACTGTCTGAGCGTCGCTTGAGGGCGAGTTTTGAGTCGAGGAACGTTGTTGAATAGAGGCCTACGAATGAGTTTGCCGACATATGTTGTGCACCGCATACACTATTTGCTCCTGGAGCGTACAACAAAGCAGGGTGTGCTCGAGCCACGTTTCCGCGTTACGATAACTCATCGTTAGTGTGCGAAGTTTATCGCCCAACTCTACACGATTCCTCTTTTCCGAATGGTGAAATATACGTGAATCCCCCCGCGAACGGGACACACTTTCGAGGGGTGGTCCCGCGCTAACGAAGAAAACACACAACTCCAGATGTGGCGTCTACAGGTACTTGGCTTGCGCGCCAGCCAAAGCGAGCCAATGCCAACATCCCATTGGACACGGATCGAGTTATTGCCGAAACAGCGAGCCATAACTCCCATCGGAGCCAAGCGGCGTGTGTGTACTACATTGCAGTCAAAAAACGGACGTACGATTAATCTTCCAGGTCGTGTCGGCCAACGGCCACGAAGACCTGTGACGTATGTGCAGTGTTCCCGAAGGTCTCTTAAGCACAGGCGTTCCCGCACCTTCACCAGCCCTTACCTCACGCCACTTTCGAACTACTTTACCCGCAGCGCAGGCACACTATATACGGCACGAGCCTATATGTGTATCGCGGCTTTCGAAGAGAGGGCGTCAGTTTTTTTTTTCGGCGTGAGTTCTTGCGTTTGGCGACGTGTGGCGCGCGCGTCGGTGAAGTTGTGAATCCACCCGGGAGGTCTTCAAACAGGCGCTGGGCGTGCGTGGCGAACGGGTTCATCTTCGGCGAGTGATCTAAAGCATTAGGACGGCACCTGTTTGTTTTTCGCATGGCGATCTCGTGCGAACAAGATGTATATTCGCGCGCAGAGCAAACGATGTGTGGCCGCTCCACGCAAATATAGCACTGAGGTGACCCTTCCGAGCAGTGCCGGTTAAGTCGTCAGCCGTGACAAATGAAACAAGCGCACATACAAAATAAAAATACCATTCAGTCGTACGCATTTGTTCACGTCCGCGGTCACTATACCTTTAGTGTACGGGCATGGTCACGTACTGCGGGTAAACAGCCTGATATATGGATGACGCGTTGGCGTGAAGCCATTTCGGGACGGTGATTGGCGGGGTGGCAGTAAAATACACTTTGACATGTGGAATCTCACCTTTGAACCAGAGTACGCGTGCCGAAGTTGCTGATCGGGCATCACTCCTCCTCTTTCAATTCTGGCAGTCGCTTCGGTGGGCAGAGAGAGAGAGAGAGAAGATGCTACGTTGGCTTGCCGCTTTTGTCAATATTCTACTGAGCTTTTGGTGGTGTCTTGTAATCGTTCCTGGGTGTTGTTGTGAAGTAAAAATATAGGAAAGGTGGACTGGTTCACTTGACTACGTCGTTTGCCACCCTGCACATTCGGAGGGGAATAAAGAGGTGAGAGACAGAAAAAAAACTTAAGTGATCAATGTTTCACTTTTTGTTCCGGCCTCTTTCGTTTTTTCGTGTATGACAAAAGGAAAAAAAATAAATTGAATTGAACTGAATTGAAGAAAAATCACAGCATATTCATGAAGTGAATGATGATTAGTGGGGCAAAGCGTCCATCCTTCCGCCCGTCTGTCCATGCGTCCATTGATCCGTCCGTCCATCTGTCTGTCTGTCTGTCTGTCTGTCTGTCTGTCTGTCTGTCTGTCTGTCTGTCTGTCTGTCTGTCTGTCTGTCTGTCTGTCTGTCTGTCTGTCTGTCTGTCTGTCTGTCTGTCTGTCTGTCTGTCTGTCTGTCTGTCTGTCTGTCTGTCTGTCTGTCAACTATACGAAACGCACTAGTGTCATCTGGTGTTATTTCGAAGGACATATACACGCAACGCTATCTATTCAGCTCTTCATAAACTTCAGGTGGCTACATACTAGTACTATGACGAAGGAAGGAACAACCCACAGCCTAACGAGCATCACCCTAAAATAGAGAGACGTGTCACAACACAATGACACAAAAGGTAGCGTCAATGTATCACAGGCGTTCGCCTAATGATGTTGCCTTCAAGTAATTCAGGAGGGCTTGCGGAGCTCTCTCGGTTGGTTTGCTGTGTGACCGGGCTCCCAAGATGTTTTACTTGAGTAAAGAACCGATCCGAGTCTCTTTTAGGCACAGTAAAGGCTCCGGCAATGTTGTTTAAATTGGGTACAGTGGTTAAAGGCTAAGGTAACCTTATTATAGGCGGCAAAACATCCTTCTTCACTAGCGTGCTACCAACCGAATTAGGGAATCAAGCTATCCGTACGTCCGCAAACGTTCTGTGGGTCTAGTGCGAAGCAAACTTTCCGCGGTATATTGCCGGTGCTTTCAAATATGCATGTATGATAATATTCGAAACGCGGGGGAATGATGTAACTTTCGCTTCTGTTACTTTGTAAACGATGCGTTCTGTAACCATGACTTAGTCACAGTCAGTGAACGGCTGTTCACCGAAGCTAATGTCCCTGCTCAGAGAGAGTGGCTCTTCAAACTCACCGTATCAATAGGTGATGAAGGCAACAGAACAATGCAGCGTACACAATCAGGCTCCTGAAAAGAAGTGGGATCTGTGTGACGTGTTCCTATAGCGTTGGGTAGCATTCATCTGCTTATGATCTCCGTCACGTGGTGAAAAGATAGTGTGGCGGACGCTGAAGTACAGCTCAGTTCGAAGCTGAGATTAATGTATAGGAATTATATATTGAGGCTCTACAGTATACATTAGGATTGAGAGAATGCCCGTCATAATGAGCTAATTTTATCGGGATTGATGTCTTCGTTCACTAAGCCCATAGTTGTCCATCTTTTCACGAGCGGGGGCAGGCACAACATGCCAGCGGGCTTGCCTCTGCATTCTTGCCTTTCATCGTCAGTCGTGTGTTTATTCACCCCTTAATCTAATGCCACTGAAGCTCTGCAATTACGGACTTCCGTATTGTTGACAGCAAGAAAGTGAGTGCAACATACAGCCAGTCCACCCTTTCAACAAAACTGTCTAGAAACTGAGACAACTACGATGCTGCCGTCACCATTGACTTCCGACAGCTTGCAGCCATGCAACTCTTGTAACACTGGCACTGGCAATTTTGTGAGTACGGACTGAATTTAGTACAGAATAGTGGCTAATGGCACCGATAGACAAATGCCCTCTGTTTTATTGAGGAACAGGGACTAAAAGATCGAAACAAAGAGGGTGGATGGCAAACGGACCGAGCGCCGTCCATGCACCACTCCACCCCCTGCTGATTCGTTTAACCCCCGGCGCCAGTAATGGCTCTTTGCGGCGGCTCCGCCAAGAACAACACCGACTGTCGGAACAACGAGCACAGAAAGCAGCAAGCAACTTAGCGCGCGCGCACCGGAGCAGTGATTAGGGATTCCAGGGGGGGCCTGCGTTCAGGCGTCTCTTCTTTGCCGGATGTGGTGCTCCCCGCGGCTACGGCCGGTGTAACAGCGGACTAGGCCTGCTCGCCGTTCCCACTAGCACCCCCCCCCCCCCTCATCCTGGATCCTCGGCGCCTGCGCCGCAGGCCAGGCGGGCGTTCGTATGAACATGTGCCAGAGCTGTGTGCACGTGCGCCGTCGATTGTGGTGGGGGCGGTTGCGGGGCTCTACTAAGTCATAGAAAATGAAGGAAAAAAAAGAGATGGAAAGCAACGCGTTTGGCTTTGTAATTGAATTAGAGCCGTTTAGTGGAGACGTGTGGCCGCCGCACATGGAGGATGACGAAGACCTGTGACTTCGCGTTAGAAGAAGAAGCATGCAAGACGGAGGAGCAAAGAAAGCGGTGTAGCTTTTAAACGGTAGTATGTAGGTGCTGGAAGTATGTAGCTATGTACATCCACGAGATCCTCGCAGTCTCCCCGTGTCTTGCGCAGGGTGACTGCGACTTGTTCCCAATTTGTGACCTGTTCCCTGAGTTTGTATATTACCGTTTTACATCCTGCTATTCACGAGGAAAAGAGGGAGTAATGCGTTCGGCGTTGTTCTGGACCATTGGGGTTGTTGTCGAAACTTAAGCAGTGAGGTATAACAAAATGGTGTTGGCTGAATTCCTGGTGTCCGATTTACCATAGGATTTGCACGCGAGGCCTGCGAAATCAATCGAATAGTATAACCAAAGCTTCAGTATGTTGCACTCACATGAGGCTATAGCATTTCACAAAAATAGACACGCTGCAGCGATTGCTGCTATTCTGAAGTTGTTTACCGTTACAGCAGCATAGGCTTAATGGATTCCAAGTCACTGCGGCATATTGGGCAACGAACATGCCGATGCAGCTGCCCGATCAGCACACGAAAATGGTGAAGAAAAATCTATACCATTTTCAAGGACTGATGCTGCAATGACCATCCGAAAAATCGCTAATGCAGAATTAAAATCCCTGTGGAACACCGAGCGCTTACGGCACACGCGACTGCGTAGACTGGACGCGTCTCGTCGACTCCGGCCTCCGTCTGGACTCTCCCGACTCGAGACAACGGTGCTTTGCCGACTATGGCTTGGTGTCGCCTTCACCAAAGCTTTCGCCTACCGAATCGGCATGGAAGACAGTGCTGCTTGCGGTCATTGCGGCAGCGATGAAACTATAGAGCACGTTCTCTGTCACTGCCCTCATTACAGCGTTCAAAGACGGCAACTAGCTGCTACGTTAGCTCGCCTTGACGACAGACCTTTGTCTGAACAATCAGTGCTGGAAAGAAGACATGATTTGTGTGCTCACAGAAAATCAATGAAGGCCCTACTGAACTTTTTGCGTGGCAGCGGCCTATTGTATAGACTGTAGCACCCCAGCTCCCCCCCCCCCCCTTTTTTTTTCGCGCTCGTCTATTTCCCTCTTCGCTTTCTTTCCAATCTTTCTTCCCCATTCCCCCTTCCCCTAGTGCAGGGTAGCAAACCGGATGCTCCATTATCTGGTTAACCTCCCTGCCTTTCCCTCATTTTTATTCTCTCTCTAATGGTCGGCTTGCTGTTCCAAGGGCTAAAGAATAATGGCATGGCTTCCAGAATTGTGAAGATAACATTCGCGACGACTTCTTTGCGTAAGTCGCAGTCTGCTTGCCGAGGAAACCATCGATACGGAGACGGCCAGAGGAGCCGAAAAATTCGCGGAACTGCGATTCAAAAAAAAAAAAAACACTAGCTAACGTGTTTTTCGTCTTTCTAGCGCACTTCGAGACGCACGAACACCAATTCGAATGACGTCATTGCGGTACGTACTCTTTATCGGTCCATATACGTGAAACACTATAGTTGTGAGTTGTCTCCTTCACTGATTTGCCATGCAACCACCCACCACTTCCTTCTTGCCCCAATCAACTGATTTCCCTTCATTTTGTGTGTTTTCGACTGCGCAAGCGAAGATATTGGCGTGCACCAAAAAAGCACGAATTTCTGTGAGGCCCTACGCTTGGTGCTTGCATTGTACAAGTGGCGAACAGATATTGTCTGTATTAAGGGTAGTGAAGGCGAGGTAAAAACTGCTGCGTCTTTTGAGTTTGGACCTGCCAATTAGATGCCTTCATGTTTACTTGCGAAGCAGCGGCCAGGGACAGCGCACAAGCACAAAAAAAAAACGAAAGGGACACCGAAAGCGGTGTCTCTTATTTATTTATTTTTTTATTTATGAATACTGCAACCCTAACATAGGGTTTTGGCAGGGTGGATATACATTTAAGTTTACAAATCGGCAAACATAGAATATAAAACAGGTAAGGCATTTACACACTTTCATAACGAAAAAAAAAGAACAGTGGTTTGTAATAAACCGGCATAAGAACATATAGAGAAATGAGCGCTAAATTCAAGATGATCACAAGTGGAGAATGGTTACAGTGATTGAAATAAACAACAGGAGCACATGTCATAGAAATTAGACACTCGCTGCTAGAGCTGCGCAACAAAAAGGTTCAAGGATGACTGGGAAACAACTTCATTACTAAGGTTATTCCATTCGGTAATTATCCTAGGGAAGAACGAATACTTGAATGTGTTATTGCGGGTGGAAAATGGAGTTATTGTAAAGGCATGCCTCTGCCTTTTGGTATATCCTGTGGACAAATGAAGTATATGTGATAAGTCTAACTTAAAATAACCTTTAACTAACTGAAAGAAAAATTCCAATCTCAATACTTTACTTCTTTGTGTAGGTGTTGGGAGGTTAGCTTTTGCTAATAAACATGTTATTGAAGTACGACCAAAACTGTTATAAATAAACCTAACAGCCCTATTTTGAATTTTTTCCATTTCGCTGATATTTTTTCTGGTGTAAGGGTACCAAATTATGGATGCTTAATCTAAAGTAGGTTGAACAATTGCATTAAATGCAACAAGGCGAACGGCGGGAGTGGAGTGCTTAAGAGCTCGTCTAAGATAAAATAATTTGTAATTGCACGAGCTTATTACAATGTTAATATGTCTAGTCCAGTTAAGGTCATTCGAAATACAAAGACCAGGGTACTTGTAGTGTTGTACCTCCTGCAAAAAAAAAACATTATTGGCTGAATATGCAAAATGAATAGTGTTACGTTTGTGAGAAATTTTCATGAAAATGGTTTTTTTTAAATTAACTGACATTTGCCATTTATCGCACCAACGAATGACCTTTTGAAATGCATCGTTTAAATGAATTTGATCAGCATGGTTTTCTATTTCCGAGTACAGGATGCAATCATCCGCATATAACTTAACTTTTACAGGTATATCATGTGATATATCATTTATAAACAATAAAAAGAGGAGGGGTCCGAGCGCAGAGCCTTGGGGAACACCCGAGTCAACCGGTACTGTACGAGAACAAGGGTCATTGAAAAAGACGTACTGTTTTCGATTCGAAAGATAAGCGGAAATCCAATTCAGAAGCTGAGTATTCTTAAGAATTAAATCCAATTTGAAGAGTAGTTTATTGTGAGAGACCGTATCGAAAGGTTTAGCAAAATCCATAAAAATTGCATCTACCTGTTTTCCGGAAATTCCTTTTCATTCCTTTCATTCCTTTTGTGCTTGTCTCTGTGTGCTGCTTCATAAGCAAACAAAAACCATGACCAAATCGCCCAACTTTCAATGTTACTGTACTTAGATGTCTTATCAAAGTGGGAAATCGGTCATCGATGTCTGCGACGTCGTCAAACGAGTGATGCGCAAAATCAACACGTGATAGTGCAACAGGCCAACTAAACATGTGACATCACTACGTCATCATTACGTCACACGATGACATCACGCAATACTGTCGCTTGGTCAAAGGGGCGACGATCATGGAGGCAGTGCAAAACCAGGTGAGGTGCAGAGATCTCGGAATGCGTCCGATTCCGGAGGCTACAAATAACTACATTAGCCGTACAGAGCTTTCGCAGGTACGCGGGGCAGTATCAATACATCCACCGTGTATCGATAAATCGATTTAAAAGCGAAAGACGACTTTCACCTCCGAGCCGTCTCTCGCGAAATCTGTAAAAGACAGCGAAATGTTTTCGTCGGCTAGTTGGTCTATCACTATTGAATGAATGAATGAATGGATGGATGAATGAATTAATGAATGAATAAACTTTACTAAATGTTTCTGAGGAAAACAAGGTGGAAGAGGAGATCAACTCCTGTACCATCCAACCCTCGGTCGATGATCTTAGTGGTGTCTAAGGTGACGTGAAGGAAAAGAATTAGTGCAAAGCAACAAACGGACAGTGTCAGTCCCGCGATCATTGTCTGTCCGTTTTTTGCTCTGCGCTCAATTTTTGTTTTGGTTTCAATAAAGTTTTTTTTTGTTTCTCTTAGGAATGCATAAGAGAAACCGTGAGTCACCCCCGCCTTTTTTTTTATCGTCGTGGTAGGACAATGAAGAACAGCACTCACCGAGAGTTGACGCCCACTTTTTCGGGCCTATGGGACGGTCTGCGAGGGCGTGGGCAGCGATCAATCTCTCTGAGCAGCGAGAAATAAAACGCGCAAAGGAGGCCACCACCGGCGAAGCCCCGCCCGGACAATTTGACCACTTTCCCGCAAACGAGAAAACAAAGAAAAAAACTGAACATGAACGATGCCTTCGCGATCTTTAGTCGACAAGCTCCACTTAAAGACGGAGAACCAGAAATAATAAATAGATAAAATACGGAAAACTCTTGGTCACGATGTCGGCTCTCTCCTATACAGAGTGCAGAGTGGTAGTATACGTATCGGGTATCTGTTGTTATTGCTATTCCTTGATCCCATTTGGCCGAAACATCGTTTCGGCTGCGTTCTCGCGTAATTTGTACCCCGGATGACGATAATTGTGCATGTTGAGTTTCGTGTGGCTGTCTTGCAAGAACAGAAGAGAAGGTACGGGTGGCGGTGAATGATGGTAAGAGTGAGTGGAAAGAAGAGGTGGTTTGGGTGACAGAAAATAAGGGAGAGGGGCAAATGGGACCTGAGTGGAGATAATCGAATGGCGACGTGTTTGAACAGCCGCCACTTTGAGCAGAGAAGGAGGGTGCGTTGCCTATAGGCCGTGTTGTAAAAAATGGTCGCACTCTGCGTAAATAAGACGGCGGGAATGAGAGGGATCGCTGAGCATTATAGGTAAGCCTGAGAGTGCTGTGTTTGCCATGCGTAAGCCAATTGCGGTGGGGCCCTGCTTGGAGGTGCACACGTGTTCAAGCTCGAGCTCGTAGCTGTGGACATTGGCAGTGTGCACGGCGGCACATAGGTGGGCACACGGGTGGGGTGCCGGGCAGGGGGAGGGCAGCCACTCTTCCTAGTCATCTAGGAGGGGAGAGGTAATACCAGCCCTAAACATTGAAGTATTAGGAAGGGGTATACTGCGACAGACGTTTGCCCCCCTCCCCCTTAAGGGGAATCCCGCTCCTGCGACCACCTATCGCTGCGGAAATTCATTCAGGCGTTAATTACAGCAGAAGGTCATAACATGCGGTATACGTCTACGCTTGATAATATTACTGCGGCACCCTCTGCATATTTTGCAATAAAACGGTAGCCGAAGCGGTAGAATGATTGTGCTAGGTAAGTGTGCTTCAGACTGGATGTAGTATAAAACAGATGCTATCTCGAGCTGCTGTTACGCCAAGTTCAGCGCTCAAAAACCGGGAGGGCAACCATGAGCCCAGCTTCCATTCACCGTGGAAACGGCACGATCGTCGCGAACGCCACAAAACGTCTCCCTCTGCAGCGTCACTTCTTTCATCCCGGGTAAAGGTTATCACTCTTGCAAAAAGACTATACGCTGCGGTAAAAGATGCGCCTCGATTTACACAGCTATGATGCCTCGTGGAGCGCACGCCAGGCACGTTATTAGTGCGCGCTGCAGCCGCCGCGAGGCGCTGTCGTCGCTCGAAGCGCCGACTACATCGCCCTCTGGTGGTGGCGAATTGGGGCGACGTCGATGATTGCTTAGCAATTACAGCCGGCCAAGTGCTTTAACCCAGCTGATTAACGATCGTTTCCCTTTATCGTCTTACGCGATAGCGCGAGGGAAGGGTGCAGTGGCAATACCGCGCGTCTCGTCGACAGCGTGATGTTGTTGGGTGCAAACTTCCTCACCGAATCTGCGAAATATGTGGGAGACGTTAAGTTCTTCCTGTGCGATTACAGGTACCTCGCATGTTCTGTTCTTCTTGTCAAGCCTGTGTCCTCGCCGTAGTCGGTACCTGGTGAAAAGAGGGGACCTGTACGGGAATAATTTATTGCACCTTCGAAAGGTAGCAATTTTTAGCCATCAGTGTTTTTTTTTTGTAATGAAGTATTGGCTATGTCCTTTCCGTAATTTTACAACGGCATGCGTTTTGTCAAGTTGTTTAAGAGGCTTCGCTCAGGATGTCGTGTCTTTCAACCTACCGAATGGAGCCGATTACTCATATCGACGAACGTAATTTCTCGCCTGTTCGCAGGAACGTAAGTCAATACCAACTTGAACAAAAATTAATTGTTGGCGTTAGGTCGATTACAAAATTACGAAGTAAAACAAAGAATAACGCGCAGGTGTAGTGCAAAATTCACCTCAACACAATTTTCCATGGGTTACAGTAGCATGCGGTATATGGACTTTGCGCATATTTCAGCGTTTATGGCGTTATTTATCGCTATATTTCTTACGGACTGTTAATTTTGTGAGTAAACCAGCGTTCAAAAAAAAATCTTGAGCACAATAGCATGAAAGAGTGGGGCAACTCTGCTGCAATATGCTGACATACCGCTCAAACTCCATGAACATTAGCAGATATTGTCAATCAATCAATCAATCAATCAATCAATCAATCAATCACTTTATTTGGCATTTGTTACAGCAAGATAACGAACACGGGGACAAGAACAAAGAGTTGCTGTCTAGAACCCTACTGTAGCTTGATAAGTATGCAAACTTTCGATGAAATCCAACCAATAGCTCTTCCGTGGGCCTTAATAGGTCAGTTAAGAAAGCCTGATTAGGCCGCTAAGAAAACCTGCGTACAAAAACGTATGACTAAACTCCTGCGAAACTACTGGGAAAAATGTAAATGCTCGTAGCACGAGAATCCAGCTATTTTTCCTTCGTAATGTTTCCATTGCTCCGCTTACGAAAGTGTCAACGTTTCGTGTAAACATCTAGAACTTTCCAGGCAAGAGTAGAAACCTTCTTAGGGAGATTCTCAAAGCCAGTGTGCAGCATGTGCGTAACTTATTTACTGCGCCTTATAGACGGCAGTTGAGATACGCGCCCTTCTGCGGCAAGTTCTGTCGGATTGTTTCCCCCCTTAAGATGTAGCGACTAAGCGTCAGTGAAGCGTAGAGAATAGGGAGGTAGCGGGGGGGGGTGAATCGCTCGTTGGGGAAAATAGGTGTTCTCTCTTACGTGTCCTCACAGTCAGCTGTTGGTTACGAAACGTTTCTGGTGATTTTTAGCTAAATATATAGCAATTACTTTTGCTTTATTTCTGTCAATTACTTTATTTTAGACCTATTCGTTCCCTGTAACCTGGTCTTCAGCGTTGCTTGCGTCGTAACTTCTATTCAGGGCGGAGCGTGATCATGTAACACGGTGTGCACAACGTAAGGAGAGGCCGGGCCCCTAAAGCTTATTACACTTAAATTATAGCCCGATGTACTCCACGTAATAGTGAGCAACCTGCATTGCAGTCGTGTCGCCACGGAGTACCCTTGATGTCTGGGTAGAGATAGCTGGTGCACCCCGTATAATTCGCTACTACACAGTACGTTCGCCTCCTTCACGAGCACCACATTATACGGAGGTAAAAGAGGACACCCACCCAGCGACGCTGCCGTCGCCTCACGAACTGTGCAAACGTTCTGGTGAAGAGCTGACAGGTACGGTGTCTCGGTCAGCGCCCAACCTATACCTAAGAGGCGAAAAAAAGCACCCAGACAACGTTTAAAACGTCATTCTGCATTTTGTTTATTTGCCTCATTGACCTGTAACCTAACACTTATGCGCCGAGTGTGCTTCTAAAGACAACCATGCTTTAAGAGCTGCGGCATGCGCGCGCCGGCCAAGAACATGTTCTTCCCGGACCGCTTCCGCCTGCAAACACGTTAATTGCTAGCGACGCCAGTTGATTCGATCGGTATACAAGCTCGTTGAGCCTTCGACGACAAAGGACTTAAGCACGTCCGCGACGATTAGTGTCAATCGCGTCGAAATCTTGTGGGCGTGGGCCCGCGCGACGATTAAGACGTGAACGGCTCGGGCGTGAATGCGGCGGTGAGTGTCTCGTGGGAACGTTCTGCAGCCACGGCTCTGCGTAGCGAGTGACTTGTAAAGGAGTCTTTGATGCGCGACGATTACGTTCTTATCTTGCGCCTCATCGTTGCTCGCTGTCCTGCGCTTTTTCACGGCTGAGTGGTAGCGTGTGTGTGTGTATACGTCTTCGACCCCTAAGTGTCGCAAGATGGCCCCAGGCTACCAGGGGTTGTCCTACAAGGACCACTTGGAAGTGCGCTTTGGACCAGTTTGTCATGGAGTGCAGTAAGTTTCCTGATTACTCTTTGTTCTACGCGCTTTACTTCGCAGGCCCAAGCACAGTGGAAAAGGATAATTGGGAGATGAATGTGGCAGAGTGAGCACTTCTATAAATCCCGGCTTGTGGCGGCTGCATTTCCGATGGAGGCGGAAATGTTGTAGGCCCGGTGTACTCAGATTTCGGTGCACGTAAAGAACCCCAGGTGGTCGAAATTTCCAGAGCCCCCCACTACGGCGTCTCTCATAATCATATAGTGGTTTTGAGACGTGAAACCCCACAAATCAATAATCGAGCACTTATATAAGATTTTCACAAAAAGAAAACGCAAACTGTTCCTGCTATTTGTCGGCATATACAGAGATTTTCAATGAAAGTCTCCTGACGGGTCAGTATGAAGCAGCGATCCTGCAAACACTTGCTTTGTCTGCTACGCGGCGATTCCGATTTCACTGCTGGGCCGACGCGACCAACAAGACAGACCGTCTACTAACCGATCAATCACGCGAACACAAAGCCACCACCTCTTATTCGCCGTCACTTTGTGTCGCAATGTCTGTTTGACGCTTGAAACCCGATCTCCTCATCTACTCGGTCATGGATGCAAAGAAGAATGTCCTATTTTCATACCGCCTTTATTTGAACTGCGGTAACGTTTTCTCTCTATCGTAACGTCAGCGCTAACTCCGTGTCCGAGGCGTTCCAACATCACGTCCCTGTCCCGTCTCAACACGGCTGTCGTGAACCGTACCTGCGCTGGACCGCTGCGTAAGCAAACAAACCGGACCCTATTCGTCATCCAGGTCATCGCTGTTCTTTCGGCTTGTCACACCCTGCTTAGAACGATCGCGTGAAGGGAAGGGAAGAAGGTAGCATAGGGGGCGGAACCTGATCGATTCCTGCAGGCACGGCGGGCACTTATGCGGTGGGGTGTGCACGATAGCTTCGGCGCTGCAACGGCACCACCGTCCATGCATATGCATATCCTCACACGCGCGCCGCCGTGTTACGGTGTCGTGACCTTCGCGACGGTACAGACACGACGGGCTGTCGGGGCCGTGACACGTCGTGTAATTTAGCGGGCCCCTTTTTTTCTCGACGCGCGAGGTGCGACGCACAGGAGTGGTTGCGAGGCACCCGCGCGTACGGCTGTGTGTACACTACACACGCCTCATTAGATCATTCCTATGTACAGTATACGGTGCTGCTGGACGAAGTGTATGAAATGAAGCGTGACTGAGTGAAAGAGTGGCCAACATAGGAACCTACAGGGTCAGCTACAGCTTGGACTAGGTTGCACAGTTCGCAACGACATTGTGGGCTACTTCGTACATCGTCAGTGCAGGGCCATTTAGGCTGCATCCCAGTGTGTATATGAAAATACGGAATATGTAAAGCGCGGTCAACATTGATTATGGCGCGGGACTTCCTTACTTGCTTTGTTTGTAAAAAAAAGATAACTTTGCACAGAATGGAGTAGGCGCTACATTGTAACCAAAGAATTAGATTTCGCTTCCAAGCGGCTCTTCGAGCGTTGGTAATTGTTGTGATGTGACACTCGGTGTTACCAAACATTTACGGCACTGCGGCTAATCACAACTAAAACTCCCTTCAGACCGGACGAGCAAGAGCCCGAACATAATATTGAAAAACTAAAAAATAAATATTACATTTATTGTAAAATACGCATGAAAACGAGGTGGAAACTTCGCATGAAGCCTCCGCATAATAAAGCACGAAAGTGTTTAGAAAAACTGGTTGAACGATTTAGAATACTTGGTACTTCTACTATGGGAGAGCACTAGGCCATCCCGCGGGCCTCACACCACCCAGTGGAACAAGCACGTTCAGCTGATTGATGCAACCAGGGCCTACCATTCCTTCTCCATAGAGAGGGGGGGGGGTACAAAAAGTGGGTACACGATTTTAGAGTACTTGGTACTCTACTATGGAAGAGCTTAAAACCGTCCGGTGGCCTCAATGCGTTCAGAAAAGTAGTTAACGACATAGAGTACTGGTACTCTACTATGGGAGAGCATAATGCGGTCCCGTGAGCCAGCATGTATCGCTGAACGTGATTACAAAGCTGAATGCCCACTAAACAAAGACATTTATTCCGAATTCAAAATCAACGATTGGACGAAGCAGTGTGCATCGAATCATGAATCTTGGCCTTTGATTTTGTTCTGGTTAACATCCTTTTCTTTTGCTCTTGATAACTGTTTGTTCTGTCATATGCTACTGATGATGGGTGGATAAATGTCGACGTCTTTACGGCGTTGTGGCCTTTTATCTTGTTCGTTCTAGTCAAGAGTCTTATGATAACCTATTTGTAATTCACAATTGTTGCGATTTGTACATCTGCTTTAGACGCCGGGTGGCAGTTTATGGATGGAGGGAAATGGAGCAGTGTTAAGGCGCTTCGCAACTAAACAAAGCAAAAAAAAAATGCGAGAACGTCTTCATCTGCAGGGTCCCTTCACGAGAACCATATCAACCTGTCATCGCGCATGTCCGGTTTGCCACTTGACGTGTTCATCCGCTAGGGTGGCACGCTCCTTTTTCTATCTCAACGGACGACCGAGATTTCTGTTACAGCTACAACATGCATCGTGACCGGGAGGATCTCGTGGCCGCCGTGTTGGGCACACACCGATCTCTTCGTGTGGAGCGTAACACAGAGACGAAGCAGCTTCATCACTTTCAACG
>WOVY01008140.1:0-22095 GCA_013436015.1 Rhipicephalus annulatus
CCTTCAGCCTACATGATCTGCTGAGCCTCAACAGAAGCCGCCTACACGGCATGTTCATCCTCAACAGAAGCCTTCCAAAGAACAAGTACAAGATGCTGCAACGGCCTGGAAGCCGGATCATCGCGTGATGGTGATGCTGCGATCATTAGTGGACGCCATTCAAGTGTTTTTAAGCAACATGAATACACCATCAGCCAAAAGAGCCCTTCAAGTGCTGGACGCGATGAGTCCACTGCTGGCAGGCCTAGAGTAGACAATGGGTAACCCGCCACTGTCTTTCAAAGATGAGGTTCGTAAAGCAGTGATAGTGCAGTGTAATGCAAGGAAACTAAGATCCGCATTGCTGGTTTTCGTCGATTTGTGTACGTCAGTATGTTTCCCAGAATTGCCATCCTATGAGCCGAACTTATCGAGTGCAATAAGACTCTCGGGATACGAGCCTTTTATGTCGTCTACTCTAGTGAAAGCAGCATGGTTTCTGGTGTTCATTCGCCGAAACCTCCCTTACATCTTTGAACCTGTACCACCTCATGACGGAAATAAATATTTATGCTTACGAGTGAAAAAGACGAGGCCCAACATCACTCTGGTTGGCGCATACCTGTCACCATAAAGTCGATTCAATCAAAGAAGACTACAAGACACAGCTTCAACGCCCCACCCGTGTGTTATCATTGAGGATTTAAACGCTCATCACCATTATGGGGAAGTGAGAAGACCAACATTAAGGGCAGAAACTTGGTGTCTTTTGCCTCCGACAACGAACTTTGGTTACTGAACGAAGGCAGTTTCTATATTTTTTCTGTGGCTCCACATACAGCAGCAGTCTCGGCTTAGCTTTAGTTTCACGAAGTCTAGCGAAGCATACTGAATGCTTTACGAATATCGAAACGCACAAATGTGATCGCATTCCAACATACGTCAAGATCAGCGGATTGTCGCCTCCTAAAGTTCGAGACACGGTTAAAAGAATGAGCTGGAAAAATTGCAGTCTCGTATGGAAGACCATTGCCAAGAACACATATTCGATTTACAAGAGGCCATCAAGAGTACTGTACAAGACACTGTGTGTACGATCCCACGCTCTGTAAAAGTCATGGACATCGACATAGAGCTGGAGCGGCTTCGCGCCTTACAACGACGAGATGAAAAAAAGGTTCCGGCACACAAACGACATAGAAGATTTACGGACTGCTAGACGTATGCAGAAGAAGATCCAACATCGGTTGGGCAAGCTAGAACTCCAGCGCTGGATTACTTTCTGCGAGTCACTCGACCCTCGTAGGCTTTTATCGCAGTTATGGAGGGCGGTAGAAATTCCAAGGTCATCGCCCATTCAGAGATCACCATTCAAGACCTTAGCTCTTGACCAAAATTTACGAGATGTTGACGTTGCTAAAGAGTTCTGCGCCGGATTACCAGGGTAAACTACAGCACTTAAGAGGTCACAACTTTCGAGCGGTTGTCCGCCACCTTGTGATTCCTGTTTGATCCTCCCGTTCACAACTCAGAATTTAAGGCCGCACTCGCTTCGTGCAAACCTACCTCAGCACCAGGACCTGACGGAATCTCCTACAGAGCCTTGTGTCATCTGCGTGAGCGTACGAGAATCGCTCTGCTTGATTGCTGGCTAGAGGGCACTGTCCTCTTCAGTTAGAAACTAGTCGTCTAGTACCACTTGCCAAAACCTGGCAAGTCACCATTGGAACTCTTCTCCTATCGCCTGATTGGATTGGCTAGTTACGTGAGTAAAGCCATGGAGAGAAGTTCCTCGGCCACCTGGAGTACTTAGGGTCTCATGAGATCTACCCAAATGCCATAGCTGGCTTTCGATGTGGTCGATCATCGATCGATAGTGTCGTCGACCTAATCACGTAAGTTTGAGCAAGAGAAAGGCCATAAGCATGTTTGCACCTCTCTGTTCCTTGACGTCAAGGAGCCCATTGTTAACGTTACTCATGAAGCCGTCCTTCCAAGACGAGAAGAGATTGGAGGGGTGGCCGAATGTTTAAGTGGATACGCAGCTATCTCCAAATTGCTATCTTTTGTGAGTATGGAGTCCGGGAACCCCTCTGCACATTTCAGTTGGTCGTGGTGTCCCACAGCGTGGTGTTACTGAGCCCCCGTGCTATTCAATCTAACACTGATCCTTCTCCATACGCACCTACCAAACAATATTTGTATATCAACATACGCAGATGACATCTGTGTATGGACATCTGCGGATGCTCGCCTGCAGTTACGAGCGAGAATCTAGAGAGCTCCTACTGAAACTGCTTTGTGCCTCCGATATCGAGGCCTGGAAATTTTCCTCAGGAAAGGGCGCTGTTCTGGCATTTATGCGCAGACCAATGACAAATTAAAGGATGTGGAATATTGGTCAAAATATACCATATTATCAATCTCACAAATTCTGGGTGTCATAATCAACAGAGAGATATCATGGAGCCCTCATGTGTCGTATATTAAAAAGCGATTGATGACAATATGTCATTTTCTCGAGTTTCTCGCTGAAAATATTTGGGGAATGCAGCCCAATGCTATGTTATGACTGTACAGGGGTGCTTTTCCTTGGCTTTTCTGCAATATAGCCTGCCCGCATTATCAAACGCCAGCAAAACAGATCTATGCATGATACAAAGCGTTCAGACACAGGCGCTTCGAATCTGTCTAGGTCTGCCTTAGGGTGCCAAAACAGTGGTGACTATAGCTTTAGCCAAAGACCACCTCCTACAGACCCATATTGAAATTTAGGTTCTAAGAACACACATAAGGCATGTGGCCCTGACACCCCCTCACCATCTAGGAGGAGGAGGAGGAACGGACGAAATGAAAGGCAGGGAGGTCAACCTGACGCACATCCGTTCTGCTACCCTTCACTGGATAAGGGGGGAGGGGATTAAAGAAGAAGAGAGAGAGAGAAGTGAAGGGCAGCGTGGTGTGTAGATGTGACCTTGTCCGTTGCACGCTTTTAAGCGGTCGCGTAGTCCGGTCGTCTTTAGAAAACTTAGCAATTCCCACGTAGCTTTGCTGGCCTGCGACGCGTAGAGCCATGAACCAAGAATCTTCTATTCGGAAAAGGGTCTACCGTCTAGTGTCTCTAACGTTTCGCGTAGCAAGTTGCGTTCGCTCGCAAAACGTTGACATGAATACTGTAGCCGTTCTATTGTCTTGTCCGTGTCGCACAATTCACATCGGGAGCTGTCCGCCATTCCTATGCGAAAGGAGTACACCTTCGTAAAAGCTACTCCTAACCACAGGCGACACAGTAAAGTTGCATCCTGGCGGGAGAGGTTCGATAGAACTTGAGGCTTTCTCGATGGGTCCAATTTGAGTAGGTGGTGGT
Source organism: Rhipicephalus annulatus (assembly GCA_013436015.1). NCBI lineage: Eukaryota > Metazoa > Arthropoda > Arachnida > Ixodida > Ixodidae > Rhipicephalus > Rhipicephalus annulatus. The sequence goes on from WOVY01008140.1 coordinate 3,347, forward strand.
TCCCGACACTGGGGTCACTCAGCCAAGTTTCGGACATAGTGTTAGCGAACGAGTGAAGGCCCCTTGCAGCGTCGGTTCTCGAAAATGAAATTAGGGTTATCTGGGCGTCCGCGTGAGCGGACCTGGCAGCATTATCAGCAAGGTCATTACCGACAATACCACATTGTTCCGGTAACCACTGGAACACCACCTCATGTCCTTTTGATAAAACTTCGTGAATCACTTCTCTTATTTCATTCACTAGTTGTTGATTCACCCTTGTCGTAAAGCTGATTGCAAGCTCTGAAGGGATGCCTTGGAGTCGCAGAACACAGCCCATTTTTGAGGTCGGGCTTCCGCGATATAAGGTATAGCAGCACGTAAGGCGGAAAGCTCCGCTGCTGTGGATGTTGTAGCCTCTCTACTAGCGGATAGGGCTCACACTTCCTTTTGTCGAACAGTAAACTGCACATGGTGACTCTCTACCAACTGGTTATACGCCCGCGGCGAGATTTTTAGTTCCTTCATGGTACCTCAAACAGCCAGTCATCAACCTGACAATACCAGGGATCCATAAAAAACGAGATTTGTCATTGCAAGCCCTCAAGCAACTCGCCTCACTTCTACTGTACGAGAAGTACCAAGACTGCACCCACGTCTATACCAACGGCTCCGTCCTGCCGTTGGTTTAGCGAATAGCGGCGGTCATTATTCCGACACACTCCACATCCATTCAGTTCAGGACAACTCGTGCAACCACATCAACAGCAGCAGAGCTTGCAGCGCTTTGTGCTGCGTTGCGTTTCATTAAAGACCAAAGCACGCAACGGTGCACGATCTTCTGCAACTATAAGGTGGCACTGCAGTCACTTCTGTCAAATCTATGCCAAGGTCCACACGAGCAGATGGTATTTGAGAAAGCAGAAATGCTACATCATGCAACATAAAAAGGGCCCCACGCTATTATTCAGTGGTTTGAAAGCCACTGTGGAATTATCGGTAATGAACGGGCTGATCAAGCTGCCCGTTCAGCCCATACAGAAGACAACGATCAGTCAATACCTCTCTCCCTAGGATGGACGCTTCTAGGGGGCTCCGCATGCTTGTTCACCAACGATCCATGTCACATTGGAATGAGCCTCTTTTTACTTTTTACGCATGCAAGATTATGATCCCTTGATCTTACGTTAAGCTTGCGGATTCCAAAATCTTCGTGAGATGACGCTACTGCTCTGTGGCGACTCTGGTTGAGAGTCGCGTTACCCATGCGCACGTGTTTTGCTTAGGGATGGCCGACACCACCACTTGTGTACACTGCGGACACAAAGACAATTCGACACGTCCTGTGTGACGTCCCGGAATATAACCTAGAAAGACAATACCTTTCTAATACACTAAACAAAATGGATGACCAGCCGCTGTCAGATGAAAGTATACTGCGCCATCGTCATGACTCATCATCACAGAAGAAGGCCCTGCAAACCATACTGGTCTTTTTGCGAACTACTGGCCTGTTGGAACGCCTCTGAGTGGACTGCATTAGTGCGTGCGTGTGTGTCCATGCTTTTCTCTTAATTATTTTTCAACTACCACTCTCTTTGTTTCAACCCCCTATTCCCCAATCCCAGTGTAGGGTAGCATATCGGATACTAGCACCTGGTTAGCCTCCCTGCCTTCTTTTTTCTCATTTCTCATCTTTCTTTTCTTGTGATCCGTTATTTTTTTACGCCCAAATATTTGTATTTATCCACCATTTTTAGCGTGACTTCTTGTATTTTATGCTCACTGCCTTTGTTATTATTAAAATTATGATTGCCGACTTTTTTTCTGCTGAACATCAAATTTAGCCTATCTTCCTCATTACCACAGATGTCTATCAATCCCTGCAGATTTGTGTGGGTTACAATACTATATAATCTGCAAATATCAATGCAGGTATTGATTGTTCAATGCGTTGCCCCGCCGTGGTGGTCTAGTGGCTAAAGTACTCGACTGCTGACACGCAGGTCGCGGGTTCGAATCCCTGCTGTGGGGGCTGCATATCCGATGGAGGCGGAAACGTTAAACGCTCGTGTGCTCAGATGTGGGTGCACGTTAAAGAAGCCCAGGTGGTCGAAATTTCTGAAGCCCTCCACTACGGCTTTCTCATAATCATATGGTGGTTTTGGGACGTTAAAACCTACATGTCAAAATCATCATTGTTCAATGCGTTTTCTTTGCTTTCCATTAAAAGGGCTAAAGCCGAGTATACTCCCCTCTTGTTTGGCCTCTAGTTTCTGTAGATACAGCAAAAATGACAAAAGTGACAAGGGACAATCCTGTTGAAACCTGCATTTTATTTTAAAGGTTCAGATACCTGTTGTTTCTATTTGATAACTACCTTGATACTTTTATAGATATCCTTTAGAAAATTAGATAGTCCTTAGAACTTGCGGCTTTGCGTCGTGCCGTAGAGTACAGCAAATCCCAAAGACCGAGTAAATGGGCTTTGTTTTCCGACTCGAAACCAGCCCTACAGAGCATGCAGTCAGTCCTTCGACGAGGTTGCCATGAACATTTAAGTTACGACGTTGTCAAGCTTCTTCACCACGTCACAGAAACAGGCCACGAGGTCAAGTTTCAGTGGCTTCCTGTTCATTGTGAGATAAGTGGCAATGATTCCGCCGACAACGCAGCTCGCACATTGCACCAGGAAGAGCACATCCTTCCGACTGCTTTGTCAAGGACTGACGCTACAAAGCAACTTCGTCACCTGGCACGGAGTCTGTGTCTGCAGGAGTGGAACACTTCATGCTTAACACCCTCGACTGGAACTTCGACCTCCATCCAGACTTCGTTACAGTGAAGCTTCGCTTCTTTGTCGCCTTTGGTTGGCGGTTGCCTTCACAAAAGCATATAAAACCCTCATCAGATTGACTGACAATGCGGAATGTGACATCTGCTGCACCAAAAAAGACATCGACTATCTGATATGCCATTGCCCTCGATTTGCCTCTGAAATACAGAAGCTTTCGGACGCATTGCGACAACTGGACGATCGGCCACTTTTTGTGCAGATGCTACTGGAATACCGTCATCACCTTTCGTCGGCTCAAAAAGCAGGCAAAGCTGTCTTGTGATTTTTGAGGACTACAGGCCTACGTGACCACCTTTAACTTTTGTGTAGTGCCACCGCTGCATACGCGCCAGCCGATTGACTGACAATGCTCTTTTTTCTTTTTTTCTTTCTCTTTCTCCTCTATTATCTATTTCTCATATTTATGCCCCCTTCCCATTCTTCCAGCGTAGGGTAGCGAACCGGGCATGTGCCTGATTAACCTCCCTTCCTTTCCTCTTGTTCATTCCCCTTTAGAAGATTAGTTATTCCATCTGCCCCATCTTGTGTGCCTAGTATTCTCCGCCAGTCATCTTGAATCGCACTATCGTAAGCTCCCTTGATATCTAGAAATGTCAGGCACAGGGGCCTCAGTTCTTTTTCCGCTATTTCAATACACTGCATCAATGAAAACAAAGTGACCTCCAATCTCCTTCGTTTACGGAACCCATTTTGTGGTTCTCCCAGCATCCCCTCATTCTCTATCCATGTCTGTAGTCTTTCCTTTATTATCTGCATCACCAGTCGGTAATCTACTGATGTCACTGTTATAGAGGGCCAGTTGTTTATATCGGCTTTGTCTCCCTTTCGTTTATAGATGATGCTCATCCTGCTTAGTTTCCACGCATTGGGTGCTTCACCATTCATTATTGATTTGCTCGCTGCCTCTCTTAATTTTTGCTTAGAGTTTGGTCTTAGTATTATTTATTACCTTAATTGGTATGCCGTCAGGGCCTGTTCGTGTGCTGTTAGGAACCTTTTTCTGTGCCCTTTACAACTCTTGTTGTCCTAGTGGAGCAACTGCGCCAATTGATCCATTCTCATCTGGTGCGGTGCATGCAGTGTGTTCTTGGTGTTTAAATTTTTCTCTCAGCATTGTTTCAATATATTCTATTGCCTCATCTCCCTCTAGTCTAATCCTTGAACATTAGTTATGAACCTTTGTTCCTTGCTTGTCTTATTACTCAGAGAATTGAGATTGTTCAAAAAGTTTGCAGCTGCCTTTCTAGCCTTTTTGTCTACTTCCACCTCCAAGCGATCACCTCCCAAGGTCCCTGCCCCCATCTGATTACGTGGTCACACGAAATGGTGACGTGAATTTTATTTGACAATTCGTCTGCTCGGCGCGCACGTGATGCGTGTCATCGCAATTCCAACGCTCGTCACTGCCGTGACCAGCGACCACAAGCGATGATGAAAGCGCTGAGGAATATAAAATCGTGGCGAACTAGGGGTGGCACATCATTTTCGGTTTAATTCTCTTTTGGGCAGTAATTCTGTAATAGACACCGAACCGAGCCCTGATGAGGCAGATAGAAGCGCAGGCTAGTAAGACATTGAACGCTGCTTGCATGTTACTTGTTCGCGATGACCGTTGCTTCAAATAATCACATTCGCGCTCATGCCTCCACGGCGAATCGCCCGAAACGACACAACGAAAACGCAGGATTTGCACGAACGCACAGCGCGAAGCAACCAAAACAAAACGATTGAAGCCGTGGCTAGGCAGTCATTTGTCGTTGTCATACGGCACCACGTGCAAACACCACGATGACAACACGAAAATTGTCGACGTCCTCGCTGCTCGCTCATCGTCACTCAGTGCCTGAGGCCTGGCCTAGCAGCTTGCTGAATACGTCAAAATACTGTCGATATCTTATGGCCCTGTACGTGCCGATGAGCATTGGACGTCCTTTGCAATCGAAATAAAATAACTTCAACGTAATGGAGACGAATAATACTTCTCTGAATAAACTCATGCATACTAGACAGTCGAATGAACACCACATTTGGAGTTAGAAATCTGGTGTCACTGCTCAGTTAACGCAACGCCGTGTGGCAACATTATCTTTCGCGTTGGACTCACTCATAGCATTATTCATTCATACCAAAAAACTTGAACCATCTCGCGGAAGGGAACTCTGATGGGATGTGAAGAAGCAGCGTTGTACACGGATGGAGTCACGGGTTCAACGGCACTCAGGCGGGTGCTGCGGTGAGAGCTGGAAGATTCGTTCAAAGCGATGGCTGGTGTAGGTTTTCTCGTTTCCTCAGAGTGGACACGGGCACTTAACTAAAGCTGGAACGAGTTTCGCCTTTAATACCATGGCCATGTGATTGGTTAAGTGCACGCTGAGAGGTTCCTGCAGACATTCGACGTCGAAGTTGGCAAAGACCAGACCAATCCACGTTCCCCTTATCGTGGTGGTTAGTTTCTGCTCCGACAACACGGCCTTCAGCCAGTGCACATCACGCATGTATTCGACGAGCCATTCTCCTCCTCCTCGCTGACTTAAGCTTTGAAGTGTCCCGCTACTATAAAGGCTCATTCACATCAAAGGCGGCGCGGAAAAGCATCCAAGCGGCCTTTTCGAAGCGGCAAGGTGGCGAGTTCGTGTACCTGTTCAGACCGCATGCCTCCTTTGGCTGGCTGCAAAACAGAAAAGGCGGGGATCTCGTTCTTTTTCGCATATTTCGCTGTAGTCGTGCTTCTCCCAAAGGCACACCACCATGCATCCTCCGCGTGCTGTTCTGATTGGCTGCGGGAAAGCGGTGTGCTTCGGTGGGCGAAAAAAAAAGTGGTCGGTGAGCGATGGGCCTGCCACCGCGTTTTTCTCCCGCTTTCGCTGCCTAGAGAGGTGATTTTCCGCGCTTTCCGCGTTGCCGCCTCGCCGCTTTGGCTGCCCCGCCTTGAGTTTGAACGAGCTTTAACACTGGTCTACAAGCCGGCCACCACACAAGTGTGAGTAATAGAAGCTTGCAATACCAATCTCCTAAATGGCATCAGCTGAATACATCATTGGTGCTACCTCACTCTCACGGTTTAAAACTCAAATTTAGTAATGCGTGAGTTGGCCGTTTATGGAAACTATCTCCCTCATTGTCCTTGATATTTTCCCTGTTAGAAAAAAACATACATCGACAGGAGCTGATAAAAGTAATGAGGCCGCACAAACGCCGAACCCACCGCATTCTGAAGCGCGCGTCTACGATCGCCAACCAATCTCCGAAAAACATTTTGTTAAGGGTCATGCTAGCTACAGATAGGTTTACTATGAAAGATATTTGGCCAACGCGATTATATTCTACAATTTAGTGGCACCTGTACAACGGCAATTGCTGCTGAAGCGTTAAAACTTTGAACCCACTACTTTGCGCGCCATCTAAGTGGCCTGGCGCGGCCCCTCGACGCCAGCGTGCTCAAGAACACTCTTATGACGCGTTCAATCTTGGCCTCGAACCGATCGCAAGCAGCGAAACTCTCTGGAAACTGGCTTGTTTCACCGCCCAAGCTACCGGAAAGCCACGCCGCGTAGCCGGCGTGCGACCGTTGATCAGAGACCAATTTTCCCTCCACGTTATAGCGGTCTGGTTTCCGCTTCACGGCTTTGGCTGCTACGTATATCCAACCACGTGATCTAATCAGACGGCCACAGATTCAACATGGTGGAAAAGGCGTTGGTAGTGGCTCGCATCGGCTCAAATCACAAACTACCCGTGCACAATGATGAAGCTTGACGGCCTCATTGAGTAGGTGCTCATTGAAAGCCTGGTTTGAATTACGGTCACCCAGAACTCTGGAATTGGACAGTGCAGAAGTAGTGAGTCGGCATGCCCCAACGTGTCTCGCTTTTGTGTAAAGCCGGTTGAATCCGCCGCCGCCGCTTCCGGTGCATTCACTCGTGTCGTTTCTACTGGCGTATCTCCCGAAACAACGTTTGAGAAGGTGCGAGCTGTTTCTTTTCAGTACTTAGTGTGAACAACTAGACTTCGGTAAGAACTTTACTTCTCAGTAAACTGGCAAAATCAAAGTTAAACTTGTCAAACTTGTCAAAACAGTGACGGCAGCAGAGACGGGATAGAGCCGTACAAATGTGAACATCTTTGACGCATGTGGTCGTGGCTTTCTGGCGGCTCTGGCATTTTTGTTTTCACTTCTCTTCTCAGAGAAAGATCACTTCACTTCTCAATTGTAGTCGTATGAAATTGCGAAACATATTTATTTATTTTTGCTTTCTGATTGTGGTTTACTGTCCAAGTTATCGATGGTTGTAAGCTTTATCGTTGGTATTGTTTTATTGATGTCCCCACTCCTGCTTGGGCCCGAGTAGGGCCTGCAGTATTTGTCAATAAATAAATAAATAAATGAAGTGGGAACGCGCCATAAGACGCGCGTCGACACGCTTCACCGCAATAGGGCAGTGTCTTCTCCAGACAGCGCTGAACCTGTTCCTTCGGTCGGTTGGGAATATGTACGTACAGCACAAGGATAGCGATGCCACCGACGCGTACGTCAACGCACACGGAGCAGAAGCATGTTCGAGAGGTTCTGGATCGTTCTTCCAGGTCATCTTCGAATCGAGCGGCAAAGCTTGCGATTAGGTGCGTTGGTGGAGGACGCGCGGCACTTTGGAGACGTTGCCGACGACGGCGACGTCGAGGATTCACCGGCGTTGGCTTTCCGCTGTCATCGCTTCCACTTGGCGTCTTGGCCTCGCGTCTCGTCGGTGTTACCCACACGTGGTCCCCATTTCCGAACGTGATCGACTTGCTTGGCTCGCACATCGTTGGCGTCGTTGATCTTCCACTGCCAACGCTTAAGTTTGGCTTCCCTGGCTCGCGCATCGCCGGTTTTGCAGGCGCGACGCCGCCATTTGCGAACGCGATCGGCTCTGATAACCTTGCAACGTAGGTGACAGCCGTGCTAGGCCAAACCGCTTTGGCGCATGTTTCGGTGGGTGAAGGAGCTTCTCTTTCTGGCGTCCTCTCTACCGCAGATAAATGAGCCAAAAGAGTGTTGACTCTAACTCTATGTGCACTAGAACGTTGCGAGCGATGGAGAGGGTAAAGCTAGAGTGAGGTGACTCGTGGCGAGTGCATGGCAGGCGATGGAGAAATGAACGGCACCGCGCGCACTGAAAGCGAAGGTGTGACCTACGTGGCACCGCCCCAAAACCTGTGGCAAGGAAAGGGGGTTGGCGGAGACCCATATATATATATATATATATATATATATATATATATATATATATATTGTCATGATGAAGAAAGACGCTGGGGTTTCTGGCGCGGGGACAGCGAGCTGGGAAAGGCAGAGGAAGACGAAGTTAGATAAAGAACAGCCGGCCTGCAGCAAAGGCGTTGTCTCTTTGTCTTATTTCTCCACGTTACAATGGCGCAGTCGATGAAGAAGACGTCATACGTCCCGGCTTCGTCATCCAGGACGCCCGCCGACGTGCAGATGCGGTAAGCGTCGCTTGGGGACGGCGTCAAGGCCTCCTCAGCAGCTGTGCACCTGCCGCCACTGCCACCACCGTTCGGGGATGGCGCCAAGGCCTCCTCGGCGGCTCTAGTATACCCATCACCGGTATTTCTTCATGAAAAGGGACACCGTCTACGCGTCCTTCGCCACGGATTGTGCCGTGAGCACAGGTCGACAAGTGAACCCTGCGGCACAAGCCACCTGTCCGTATCCTCGTGGATCATCGGCAGCGTGGTTCTCTCATCGTAAAAACGCTGTTCACGCTTCCTCGATCATGGAGCCGACAGCCCTCCTGCAGCCGGGAGCACCTGTGCCGCCATTCGGGGACGGCGTCCAGGCCTTCTCGATGGCTCCTGGGCAGGCTTGCCCCGGCCCCACCACGACAGTACATGGCCTGTCGTTGACCGGGAATGCCGTTCACGCTTCCCACTGCGACAACGTCCTGCTCAGTGCTTCATCGGCACCTCAGCCGCTCAGGGGTGCTGTTCAAGCTCCCTCGGCCGAGGGTACCACAGCAGTGAGTACGCTGATCGGGGAACACGTCCCCACTGGCTCCGCATGTGGGCCGCCCGAGAGTGCCACCGAGCTTTCGCGCACCATTGCGCGACTCCGCCTCGAGGTCGGCGCCCTGACAGCGTCGAGTTCTGCGATACTCCCTGCTGCTTTGCCGGGACTTCACATTATCGATGAGGCGTTGGCCGCGGCCGCCTCGCAAGACCATTCAACACTTCCCCCGAGAGCCGCAGCAAGCTCCAGTATACTCTCGCGGCTCTTTCACACCAACTTGGCTGTGTGGCGTCGCTATTTTCGGGAGCTTCGCCTGCCGTGACACCACCACCGGCTGCCTCCGAGCTACCCGAGTTTCGCGGCTTCCAGGACGATGCCGTCGATTGGGTGGCTACCATCAATGCTCTCGGAGCTCGCAAGGGATGGAGCGACAATCAGAAGTGGTGCGTAGCCTTAGACCGCCTTCAAAATCCTGCTGCTGCGTGGCACAGGTACGAAGGCGTGCGGCAGCAGTCCTGGGCGGACTGGAGCGCCAAGCTCATTGCTGCGTTTGGAAGAATTGAGTCTGACCTCACTGCTACCTCTCATTCTACCCTCGCCACTACCGAGCAAGGGGCTATTGAGAAGCACAACGACGAGGCAGCTGCACCCTCTGCCAACCTGCCCTACCTCGGAGATCAACCTCACGAGGCGCCGCGCCCCCCTACAGCTGTGCCGCGTGCCCCCTCCCCGGACAGCTTCTCGGAGTACCCTGCGGCAATCATCGAGACAAGCTGGACGGTGTACTCCTCCGGGCAGATCTCTGACTCCGCGTCGACACCTGACACACAATTACCCTTGACCCAACTTAGGACCGCCTATAAAGCACAGAAGCCAGTGAGCCAGCCTCCAAGCTGGTCAGCCTCAAATGGCTTGGATCCATTGACCTGCTGCGTGACGACGGCGGCTCTTCCACAACCAGCCGGAGACCAAGCACACGTCACAACGGCCAGTTTGACCCATAGTAAGGAGCCGCACCATCCCCTGCCACCTTTGCCGTCATTGGCCGATTGCGTGGACGCTCGTAACCTGCCAAATGCCGTCTTCCCTAACGAGCCACAAGTGCCTACTCCACCTGAGGAGGATGCCATCGAAGTCATTCCGGTGCAGTTCACGGTTACTCCGGATGGCGAGGCAACTGGCCATGTCGACATGAACGCACGTGACGGATTGGCAAAAACCTCCACTTCGACCAGCAGTGCATCAGCGAAGCCGCTAGAGCACGACTTGCGTCGCAAGTCTACGCGCAAAGTCTACACAGCGATGTCGCTGATATCTATCGATATAGCCCATCGTACCTTCCCTCGCTCTGAACAACGCAGGCGTCCCCGCTCAGTGTGGGCCGCAGTACTGCATACTGGTGTCCCTGCAATGTCATCCAAGCAGCGAAGGGGTAGTCATCGCGATGGTCCGCCACCAATGCGATCGCTCCGCACCAGCCAGTATCACCTGCTGGGTTTACATTCTCCAGGTGACTACATTAACTTGCCGCGCGGACGCGACCTGCAACGACCACCTCGACACAGCCAGGGTCGTCCACCAGAGTACAGGACAGTTCCACAGGACAGCTCGAGGGCGTGCACATGACAGACTACCACGGCACTCCCAGTGCCGCCCTCCAGAGAAAATTGCCCTTTGCGCGCACGCAGTCGTGGCCGAGTGTCATGATGAAGAAAGACGCTGGGGTTTCTGGCGCGGGGACAGCGAGCTGGGAAAGGCAGAGGAAGACGAAGTTAGATAAAGAACAGCCGGCCTGCAGCAAAGGCGTTGTCTCTTTGTCTTATTTCTCCACGTTACAATATATATATATATATATATATATATGTGTGTGTGTGGTGTGTGTGTGCGCGTGTGTGTGTATGTGTGTGTGTGTGTGCGCTGTAGAATCGCAGAAAGAGGCGGGGGTTACAGGCCAATCGTTTACAAAGTGCTCAGTTGTATTTGATCAGGAAATGCAAAGAAATCACACTATATCCATGAAGTAAATGATGAGTGAGGTGTAGCGTCCATCAGCTGGTCCATGCTTCCGTCCGTCCGTTCGTTCTTGCTTCCGTCTGTCTGTGCATCCATCCGTGCGTTCATTCTTCAAGCATTTGTTCGCCTGTCCGTTGCTTCCGTGCGTCCGTCCGTGAGTCCATCCATCCATCTGTCTGTCTGTTCGTGCGTCTATCCGTCCGTACGTCCGCGCGTCTATCTATCCATCAGTCCGTCTGTGCGTCAATCTAGTGAACACTCTATGTACCGCCATCTCCCTCTCGCATCCCCTGTGGCACATACCCACTCTAATGCGGGTATGTGCCACCGGTGGTTACGTACTACTGCATACATACAAGTGTAGACAGATACTCGCCTTCAGGAGCTTTGCCCCTAAAAAATAATCAAAGTGAGCAGCTGCACAGGTCCGCGTGTTGTCTTACAGGTCATAAGTGGGTACATCGCCATTTCGCATTAAAAAATTATGTTATAGTGGGCTTTGTGCGCTTGTGTGCTATTTTAAACGCTTGATATGCACTTAATTCGGTCGGGGCATGAAATGTATGTAGGATGGTCGTTTTGAAGGGTCATGACATGAGTTTAATTCATATATCTCTAGTAAGTTATAACACACATGGCATAGATTTGATCACTATAGTAAGTGACAACATAAGAATAAAAAAATCACAGCATATCGACGAGGGGAATTTATTTATTTATTTATTTATTCATTCATTTATTTATTTATTTATTTATTTATTTATTTATTTATTTATTTATTACATACTGCGGACACTAAGTGCTCCAAGCAGGAAGGGCACGTCACGCATACCACAGACGTAATGACGTACATCATACGAAAAACACACTTTGTTTTACACGCTACAATACACTTCATTATGTAACAACATCACGCTTCGCTCTATACACTACAATAAACTTCAATATGTAACTACTCGGCTTGGAATGATGACGAGTGGGCCGAAGCGGATGGACGGAAGGACGAAGCGACAGACGGAGAGACAGGACGGCTTGATGCACGGATGGACTGACAGCTGTTTCGCCCTACACATCATCTCAATGGCTCCATCAATATGCTGCACCCGTTTTTATTGACATGCAATGCAACTAGCTGCTACGACGACTACAATAACACGGGACATATGACCCATGGCGTAAGAAGCTTCGCCCCTGAAATAAAGTACACCACTGTCAATTTGCACTATGTACTTCTAACTGCGGCTGCTCTTTATCGTGACGTAACAGTCACGATGAACCTATAACAAATTAAGTACGGCGCCGTTCGCGACGAGATGTGATGTGCCAGTGTACCGAGACCAGCAGGCATCTACTCCATTTTCCTGTGGTATTTCATCGTGAAGAAGAAGTTATTAGGGGCGAAGCTCTTTATGCCGTGGGTCATGCGTCCACGACAGATGTAGAAATAGTAGTAGTCGTTGTCATAGTAGTAGTAGGTAGCCGCCTCTCGTTTAGTCCTTGGATTGTCCGCTGGATGGCGGTACTTCTACATGAAAAATATCTGATGAAAAATGCGAGATGGTGTTACTTGGAGCGTTCACTAGATGAAGGGACGGACGCATGGATGGACAGGCAGACAAGCAGAGAGACGAAGGGATAGATGGAAGGACGGATTGACAGATGAACGCATGGACGGACGCATGCATGGAGGCACGGATAGACAGACGGATGAGCGGATGACGTATGAATGTACGGATGGACAGATGGCCGGATGGATGCACGAAAGGATAGACGGACGGCTGGTCACATAGGGCGTATTCGCTTTGCCGCACTAGTCCTCTGGCTCAGAGTCACCAGATGCAGAGGCTTCTCGCAATCGGAGCGCGAAAGGTAGCGTACCAACCGAATACATAGGTGGTCTCAGAGTGCTCTGAGCAGCGTACATGTAGCGCCACTGTTGCAGCCAACGCGGGAAGCTGCCGCGTAAAGATTGCCACACCACGTCAACAAATAGTGCCGCTCAGTTCAGTAGATGTCTCTGACATGTCTGGCCTTTGTCATATTTTCTCTCTTTCTCTCTCTCTGACATGTCTAGATGTAGCGAAAACCTCCTGAGCACAGCGCATAAACTGGCAATCGTCCTCGTTCGAGCTGCTATCTTCAAGGCAAACCACGAGGTTGTCTGCGAGCTGCTGTAACGGCAGCATTGTCATTTTCTCAACCTTCGATAGCCACCACGTTATCAACACGGTACACATATGGCTTCATAGACGTGAATTCGCACCGTGCATGTGCAAAAATTCCATTAATAAAGCACGCACATGAAGTTTATGCACCCGACGATTGCTCCCTTCTGAAATGCACGCTCACGCTCCTCCCTTTGTTCACCTACCGGCGCCTACGAAATTGGCTGGCTTCTGTCACGTGATCTGCCTTCCAAGTCACATCACGCCATGCTCTCGCTTCGAAGTCAGCGTGGTCGGGAGCACTCTGAGGCAGAGGCTGACGCTCTGAAGAACCAACCAAAATAGTCCGAGCAGTCGAATTCTACCAACTGAAGACGCGGCACTTTTCAGAGCGCTCCAGAGCCTCAAAAACACCCAACCGAATACGCCAATAGACGGTCGCACGCGCGGACGCACGGACGGATGGATGCAAGAACGAGCGGACGTACAGAAGCACGGAAGACTGACTGACGCTTCCCCCTTCTCAGGATTATTCAGTCCGTGGATATTTTCTTCCCTCGCACTCGGCATCGCCCTTGCCGATCTTCATTCGAAGCTCACGTTTCTGATTTTGCAGCGTTTGACATCCACCGAACCGCCAGAACTTCATCGTGTTCCGTCGTTTTGGTGAAAAGTGGTCGCTCGGATGAACCAAGCATATCGCCTGAAGCACTCTCGATTATTGTCGTCACACTGATTGGTTTGCAGTAAGTTAAACGTTAAATCTGAAGAGATACGCTGCCGGGCAACGAAACGCTGCGGACGCGCTTCACGTCGGCTCAGCCTTCTGTGAATGTGTTCCGCAGTCTCTTCAAGTCAAATTACCTTGCAATCGACCACCACCGAATAAGGCGGGTCCTTCCGAACGCTTCAACGCCAGAAACCTTGGTGAGAGACTTTTTTGAAGCCTTTTCGATGTGAAAAAAATGACAGCATATCCACGGAGTGAATGATGGAGAGTGGGGCGAAGCGTTCGTCCGTCCACGCGTCCGTCTGTGTGACCGTCCATGCGTCTGTTCGTGCGCCCGTCCCTGCGTTCGTTCATGCATCCGCCCCTGCAATCCGTTCATGCGTCCATCGATGCATCTGTCTATGTGTCTGTTCGCCCAACTATTCAACACTCCAAGTCCCACCATATCGCTTCTTTTCATCATATATTCACCACATAGAAGCACCGCCATTCAGTGGACATTCCAAGGACTAAACGAGAGGTGGCACACGCACTTTTTTACGGCTTGCACTTCGGGTCTACTTTCCACCTTCAACCACCATAAGTTCATGGTATATACTAGTTCACTGTATTCATGGCACTGCGGCCCAATGCTCGCTAAACCTTTCTAAAACCAAGGAGGTTACGCCCAGCGACTATAACGCAGCAACCTTTTCCTGTCAGATAGTGCTCATTGTACATGCCAGTGGCTGCTAATGTGAAATGAGAGGCGGGAGGATTCGGCGTTTAATTTCTTACGGCTTGCGCTTCGTATCTGCTTTCCCCCCTTTAACCACCTCGAATACATTCATGGTATATACTAGTTCATTGTATTCGTGGCCCTGCGGCTCAACGCTTGCTAAACCTTTCTAAAACTAAGGAGGTTACACCCAGCGAGTATAATGTAGCAACCCTTTCTTGTCCGATAGTGCTCAATGTACATGCCCATGGCTGCTAATGGGGGTCGCAGCGTCTGCGTTGTGTAAAAGCCAAATGCTCCTGTCTCTCATACCCCATGAGCAGCCATTGGCATGTACAATGAGCACTATTTTTTATTGTTAAAGAACGCAGAGAAGAAATCTCTCACCGGCACCACCTTGGAGGTCAAATGTTATACCTATTTCGGGTATGTGCCACTTGTGGTTACGTACTACGAGGGTTACTTTTTACGAGGGACTTTTGTAAAGAGTGCGGGAGGCTCGGGCAGAGGCCCGATGTGTGCCCAAGACCGAGAGACAAGTTGTGCCCGGCGTGTGGTGGCGAAAATCCTACCAGAGACCATGAATGCACACCCAAGTGCAAGCTCCACGGAGACGCACACCCCACTGCAGACCGGACTTGCCGGGCTAAATTTAAGACGCATATTTCGTAAAGCAACGACGGTGGGCTGCGAGGAGAAACGAGGAAGAACTCCAGCGGGAAGCTGACTCACGAGTCCAGGACACCTGGGGAAGCAGCAACATACAACCAGCCCGTCAACCCACATCAAGGTCCAGATCCAGATCGAAGTCCAGGCTGGGAACTTGGGGACTACGTCGCTCGGGGTGAAGGTCCAGAAGCAGACCCAGGACCAGGAACGGGTGGAGATCCACCTCGAGGGGAAGGACGCCAGAAGCGACAATGAAGCAGCAAGGAGAACAGAAGACGCCAGACACGGTGGGCTGATCAGACGTAGTGGCCAATCGCAATTCGGCAAGGTCCGGCAATAATAGTAACGCTAGGGATAATTACAGAGACTTAGAGAAACGCGTAGAATAATACAGAACGGAAAACAAGCTACTCAGACAGGAGCTAGAAAAAGCAAAAAGCAAAACACTGAATCAGCTAAAAAAATTAATAAACAACAGCAAACACTTAATGAATAACTCATGAAATTGCAGATACAGACGTCGCCTCCGTCGACCGCCGTTGCGGCCGTCTCCACGTCAGCGGCCAAAACCACAGGGGAGGTAGAGAATGAGGCTGTAGAAATGGTAGCAGTGGAAACACAGCAAACAGGCGCCAAGCGAGAAATCTCGCTGACGAAGACGAAAGAGCAAAATGACTCAGAAAAAGAGGTCAAGAGACCCCTTTCGAGCACGAAAAAAACAGACGTCCTCGAGGACATGATAAACAAGCTTTCAGTCAAAAGGGAGAAAATCTTCGAGATGCTGGTCCTGCGACTTAGTGACAGTGAAGCGGAGAGTAAGGCGCTGGCACTAAAACACGACAAGTGGCTCGAAGAGCTAGGAAAGAAAATTTCTTAGACATGGTGAGCACCAAAATGAGAAAACTTGTCATCTGGCAAAGAAACTGCCGTGGCTTTTCTAATAAAAGCATCAAAGGCGCAACTAATCCAAATCACCACAAAAATAAAAAAAAACCTGACGTGATCATTTTGCAGGAAAAATTCAATCTCGCCGAAATTGCCGGGTATGCCACCCACAAACAACGCACACAAGGAAAGCGGAGAGACGTAGTCGTGACGACATTATTGAAGAAGGGGCTAGTTGATATCCCACACATTACGAAACAAGTCATGGATATTAACCACATTCTCATAGAAATTGTGCCACACAGCAAAAAGGAGAGCAGGACTTTTTGTCCTAAACGTATACAGCAGCCTGTCTATAAAGAGCCTAAAACATAATTTCGAAGAACTAATCAATGAAACGATGAACATCGCACGTGACAACCGACTTGTTATTGGAGGGGATTTTAACGCTCCACACACGCATTGGGGATATGGGCACTTGTAGAAGAAAGGAAAAAACCTTGCCGACCTCATCGAAAAGGCCAGACTAGCCATTCTGAATGAGCCAGCCTCGCACACCATAATCGGCGTAGGTTCTCACAGGGACACCTGGCTTAACCCTCTGCAATAACGCCGGGCGAATCACGTGGGAAAACACCTTTGAAGACCTGGGAAGTGATCACCGGATCCTCAGCGTCGTCCTAGGCAATCCTCCTACCAGGAATTACATACGGACAGTCACACGCGTAGATTGAGACAAATTCCGCAAAAGCAGAAACGAAAAAGAACAGAGCCCATCGAAAGCATAGAAGAATGGAGCAGAGAACTTCTATGAGACGTAGAAAAACCCACAACCGAATCTGAGTGGGAGGACTGGTTGGCTTGACGAGAAGAGGATGAGTGCGGCGGAACTCTCTCAATGCGGATGGACAGATGCTCGCACATTTTGTCGAAGCCAAAAATTCTATTCAGAAACGGCTGCATTGACAAAAACACAATCGAAATCTAAGGAGAAAACATAGCCGAGCTAAACAAACACATCGAAAACACATGTACCAAGCTAAGCCTTCAGGAATCGGACGAAATGTGCGACGCAATGAACGGCAACACAAATACAGGCAAGACATGGAAAATCCTCAAGCACCTGCGGGACCCTTCGGCCACCAAAACGGCGGTGAAAGCGGAAATTACCAGGTTAAGACACAGGTATAAAGCGAACATCCATCAGATGGGTGATAAAATCGACAAGCTCTACTTCGGCAGACCCCCGGCAGTCGAACGCCAGGAATCTCGGGCTCTCCCAACAAGAACCTTGACAGGGACTTTCACACAGCAAAAAATCAGGGCAGTCCTGCAGACTGTCAAGACCAAGTCAGTTCCAGGTCCCGATAAAGTGTCCAACAAGATGCTCCGGAACCTGGTTGACCAGGGAGAGAGCCTGTTTGACAGACTTCATAAACAAGTGCTGGAGAACGGGGAGATACCCGACGAATGGAAGAAATCCGACATGATCCTCCTTCCTAAGCCGGGTAAACCCCTAGAAATCAAGAACATGCCGCTCATCTTCCTGACGTCTTGTTGTAGGTAAACTAATGAAGCATGCTTGCCTGAACAGGTTAACGGCTACCTTGAGTCTAACAATGTATACCGCAGCAACACGATCGGCTTCAGAAGAGGGCTCTCCACACAAGATGTCATGATACAACTAAAGAAGCAAGTCATAGACCCCATTGGACGAGGCATGGGGGCAATAATTGGGCTATATCTAAGGAAGGCCTTCGACAAGGTCGAGCACGCAGCCATTCTAAATCGAATTTCGCAATTCGGCCTAGGCGAGCGCACGTACAAGTACATCAGAAGTTTTCTTACAGGAAGAACTGCCATGGTTAGACTGGACGAGGAGGAGACCATCCATGTGGACATGGGCAGCGCTGGCACACCGCGAGGGGCCGTCATGCCACCGATGCTGTTTACCCCTGTCATGATGGGATTATTAGGAAAATTAGAGCGAATCGAAGGCATCAATCACACAATTTATGCAGACGACTTTACGATCTGACAACGCAAGACGCCAGTGAAAGCGAGATGGAGAAAAGACTTTAGGAGGTGGTGGATGCAGTCGAGAAGCCATCTAGATGGCACCGGATTAGATTGCTCACCGGCCAAATCAGCACGGCTACTATACCACCCCAAAAGACTAGGCATACATTGCAAAAACGTAGCAGAATTACACGAAAGAATCAGGATAATCACTAGAAATGGCACGGTGATACTCTTGGTTCAGAAGACTAGAGTCCCTGGGTCTGTGGATCAAAGGCAGAGAAACCAATGGAAAACTATAACGCGCCTGGAAAGAAAGTCATGGCGGCCATTAGGCTAATACAAAGGGTATCCTATAAACGAAGGGTCATTAAAGAAAGAAACGTTGTACGACTCGTCCAGGCCTTCGTCATCAGTAATTTCGCGTACGTAGAGCGTTCGTCCACTGCAACAAAGCCAAGAAAGACAAATTTGACGCGCTGATTAGAAAAGCGTACAGAGCTGCGTTGGGTCTACCGCAATACACAAAGTATGAAAGGCTGCTACAACTTGGAGTATATAACAAGCTGGATGAGATCGCTGAAGCACAATGGATAACGCAACTCGAACGATTGTCTGGAACCATGGCGGGTAGAGAATCATGGAAACGATCTCCATTATTTACCACGGAATGAAGTCCAAGGCGCAGATTAAACTGGACGTCCTGT
>WOVY01008141.1:0-31548 GCA_013436015.1 Rhipicephalus annulatus
TTTGTACATTATCCACAAAAGGTCGCGATAATTCTTGGAGTATCTGACAGTTGGCGTGCCGTGCGGGTCTCTCACCCAATATATAGTTTCCTAAAGAAACACAGGAGGAAACTCTGGCGCTAGTGTCTATGGGAGCTGCAACACACGGCGCTTCAGCGATCATGGGAATGATGGATTGATGGTATAGTACATAGGTTTGTTTATTTTCGTACTTCTGGCTCCGTGTGTGTTCGCGTGGGTTTGGAGCTGTTTTCTCGTGAAACAAAAATCAGAAAATGTTCAGCGGTTGCGCTTCACTACCAGAATATTTTAGGCTTACCATTTCAAATCGGGTAACCGTAAGTTCAAAACGGGTCGTTCTTTACTTGAAGACAAAACCCAAACGCAGCAACAAACGAAGCCACAAGTGCCCTTCGCCGCCCGGAAGTACGAAGATTAAGCAAATCTATGTCCTACACATCATCCCCTTGTTTGCTGAGCGATCGCAGAGCCAGAGTCCCTTCTAGTTCATTTTAGGAAACTCTATATGAATCAAGCTACAATGGATAGACTGGCGGCGCCACCATGCACGGATGTATAGGTTGATGTTTACTGGAAATAAAATTGTAGTCAGCGCATTCTGCTGTCTCTATCTGTTAGCGCTCAATATGTCGTCGGGTTTTTATGTACACACGCAAAAGTTTGGTTCGTATGTATGCAGGTCACTCCTATAGATTGTAGCTGTAGAATAATTTATTGTACTGAAAATAATGCCATGGAAGAATAAATTCAGCCTTTCTGAACTGCTACTGCCACACCGGCTCCAACAGCTCCGGATACAACGCCGCCAGCAATGGCCGCAATCAAGGGCAGCAGGACTGGAAGGAACTGCTCGTCGGTTCCGTCGCCTGTGGTGTTGATTCCCTGAAGAGCCTCGAGCAGTTCTTCACGGTGTTCCATGATGGAATGGGAAAGTTTCTCGATGAGGAGTTTCTTCGCATCGTCCGTGCTCATTGCTGGCTTACTCAGCGTGGCTTGCTTGAATTTCTGTTTCACGAATTGAGAGAAAGAAGGAGCAATATGTGAATTAGGTTTGCATTCAAATCAATGCACGGAAGATGGTCAAATAATAATTCATAAAAATAGCCAGTCAGAGCAGCTATTGCAACATACACGCGTTTCTTACTTCAATAACGACGTTGTATCAATAAAATACACAAAATTCTGGCGTAAAATAGCGCACTGTACTTTGCTCGAGCTAGATAGTCTGATTAATTATGAGTGCAGAGAACCACACAAAGGAAACGATGCGCTTCTACAAAATGGAACTTCTGAAATGAAATAGATGGCAGTACAAAAGTTATCCGGACTTGTATTATAATTTTATGAGCATCGAATTATAATCCACTAATTTTGACGCCAATTATTGTCTTACTACTCGGGCTTATCTCAAACTATAGCGCATGTCTTTAATAAGCTATACAGAAACAAAGACGAAATACGAAACCTGCAGCGGATCTAGAACAGAAAATAAAGTGAAAGGTGACAAACATGTTAGTATGTCCAACGTTTTTAGATATTGACAGTATCTAAAAACATTGATATGTCTAAGGACGAAGATGAGCCAAAATCAATCATTGTACTTACGGCACAAATGCCCCAGGATGAGGAGAGTTAAGATGACGTAGGACTTCATGGCGAACGATCTGTGATGAAGAACACATCATGTCAATCAGGTGAAAAAAAAATGTGCCACAAGTTTCAACGTTATTTTTTTCTTGAAATTTGTAATTCATACTCAATCAGTCTGGTGATTCACGAAGAAAGACGTATCGGTCCCCCCTTCTTTAGATGTTTATTTTATAGATTAGAAAACACATTGTGTTTCAAGATGTACCGTACGAAAATCTGTCATTCATAAAAGCTTTTCGCTCTTTCTAGCCTTGCTGTACATTCTATGGTCTTATTGTAAGTAATGGAGCGATTTCACAAAAAATATCAACACGACATTCGAATATCGGTTTTAAATGGCAGTGTTTGTTTACAACGTGCATGCCACCAACACAGCGACGGCAATGAAATTAACCGCCAATCCTTTTTTTTTTGGTCAGAACATTAAGCAATATTTCCAGCTTGGTCTCTATAATTGCATTTAGTGTTACTTAGTTGCAAGGTAACAATGCAGACAGAAATACTTTGCTCACCTAAGGGTATGCCGTAAGGAAATTGGCGACGAAATGGTCTGCTTGATTTTGTCTTCACCCTGAGAACTCGAAAGGTGCTTTGATGAAGTACCGGGAATGGGCTGGATGTTTATAGCAGCGAGCAAATGGAAGTTTTTTTAGTTTTTCGTGCAATTCAGCAAACGATAACTTTTTAAACAATAGCCGGTGAGCATGTATTCTCTTTAATTGTGAGAAGTTCAATGATACGAAATCTCAGGTGCCCTCCCGACCTACTGGGTAAATGGGGGCAAGTAGGGGATGGCGTGGACGTACTGATTTTCTTTCTTTCTTTCTTTCTTTTCCACTTTCTTCTTCTTTCTTTCTGTCTTTCTTCTTTCTTTCGTTCCTTCTTTCTTTATTTATTTATCTATTTATTTATTGATTTATGTACTTGATTTGTTACCCTATTCCTTTCTTCCTGTCTTTTTTTTTTTCTCACAACTAAACGCCTCCATCTGGTGGCAGGTGTTCAGATTTTACAGGAAAGAAAATGATTTTTCACAGAAAGATGTTTGTGGTGCGGGACCAGGTTCGCCCGCAAGTCCCATCTAGCAGTGCTGGCTGCCATCCGTTCAAGAGCGCATAGGCGATCGCCGCCCTGCCTGCCCTGTTTACAAGAACATTCGGATCATCAAGGATAACGATACAAGAAACTTCTGCTGCTGTTCCACGTTGACTTGGTCAAAGATAAAGGGGGAAGGGAGGGAATCGAATATAACACGGAAGTCTTATGTTAGTGTGTATTAGTGTGAGTTTCTGAAAGCACCGTGGCCACTCTGCGGGACATTCTGTTTGGTTCATTTTACGGATATACTGCTGCACGGATATACGGCCTCTTGGGAACCACCTACATTTTCACCATTACTCTGATTTGCTCTATCGGAGGAAGACAGCACACTGCAACACTTGGGGGACATGGTTATCATAAGCCGCACGCTTTATGTGCGGGCTTGTCAACTTGGAAGTTCGAGCTCGTTATCGATGCTCTCTGAGAGCAGCGATTGCACCGATGCGTCTTTTTTGTTATCTGTTATTGCGCGTGGAGTTTCACAATGGTACCATTTGGTGAGATGCACACAAAACGCACACGAGCGCCGCAAGATGGTTGCTGATTATGAAGAATGCGTGAATCCAATCGAACAGAAAAACTGATAAGGTCGACCCAAATACGTTTTTTAATGCTGACGTAAGTGGATGGACATTCCCAGTGCTAAGTTGCTTTCGCACCATAACACGTATCATTTACTCCGGATGTGAAGTGCATATGGTCGATCTATTTATACTTGGTCAGAGATGTAGATAGACGAAATGTCCTGCATAGAAGCCGGTGTCATTTACTGGTTCAGTTAGGTGCCTATGTAGCCGGCAACATTTATTCCAAAGATGTGGTGCTTCTATAAGATAGGCTAGAAGATTGTAGGCGGGCTCAAAGCAATGTTTGAACCTTCGACAACCTCGGTACGATGGGAGTGGTAGTTTGGCTGTGAAATTGAAGGAGGCTTCGATGTCGACTTTTACGAGCCCAATAATGAGAAACTTGACGGCCACAGAAAAAGGAGACAGCGAAAGCGGTCCACGACTACCTCAGGTCAGCCGGCGGGCCCACGAGATTGCGGATAAGCTGAAACTATTTGCCCCCGTCTAGGCAGCAAAGCCGGGAACACGACTTTGTTGCGTACTGCTGGACCTATTACCAGTTCTTTTCATTCATTCATTCATGACGCCATTTCCAACCGAGTGAGGTCAGTTAGCTTGGAAAGGCAGAGCATTGAAAAGTTAGCCCTGCCCCACAGGGCTTTACTTTAAAAAGGTGACGCTTGTGGAGCAAGTTCAGGGAGTCGCCGGAATTTCAAATCATAATGGTAATATTACCACCAGCTACGTATACACAAATAACTCCCTGTTCCTTCCTACCCCCCCCCCCCCTTTTTTTTTATCAAGTCAGCGTGTAACAGCGCCAGAAGTTTCTTGCATCGTTAGCCTTGATGATCCAATGTTTTTGTCGACAGGGCACGCAGGGCGGCGATCGCCTATGGCGCCTTGAACAGATGGCAGCCAGCACTGCTAGATGGGACTTGCCGGCGAAGCTGGCCCCGCACCACAAAAATCTTTCTGTAAAAAAAAATCATTTTCTTTTACTATACAATCTGAACGCCTGCAACCAGATGGAGCATTTCGTTGTGAGAAAGGAAAAATACAGGAAGAAAGCAAAGAGGGAAGTAAATAAGTAGAGGAGTAATTGAAAGAAAGAAAGAAGGAAAAAGAAAGAAATAAAGAAGGAAGGAAAAAAGAAAGAAATAAAGAAAGAAAAAAAAGAAAGAAACAAAGAAAGAAGGAAGGAAGGAAGGAAGGAAGGAAGGAAGGAAGGAAGGAAGGAAAGTAAGAAAGAAAATCAGTATGTCCACGCCATCTCTACTTGCCCTCATTTACGCAGTAGGTCGGGAGGGCACCTGAGAATTCGTATCATTGAACTTCTCACTATTGAAGATAATGCGTGCTCACCAGCTATTGGTTAAAGTTATCGTTTGCTGAATTGCATAAAAAAGTAAAAAAAACCTTCCATGTGCTCACAGCTATAAAAATCCAGCCCATTCTCTGCGCTTCATCAAAGGAGCTTTCGAGTTCTCAGGGTGAAGACAAAATCAAGCAGACCATTTTCGTCGCCAATTTCTTTACGGCATACCCTTAGGTGAGCAAAGTATTTTCTGTCTGCATTGTTACCTTGCAACTGAGTAACATTAAAATGCAATTATAGAGACCAAGCTGGAAATATTGCTTAATGTTCTGACCAAAAAAAAAAAGGATTTGGCGGTTAATTTCATTGCCGTCGCTGTGTTGGTGGCATGCACGTTGTAAACAAACACTGCCATTTAAACCGATATTCGAATGTCGTGTTGATATTTTTTGTGAAATCGCTCCATTGCTTACAATAAGACCATAGAATGTATAGCATGCAAGGCTAGAAAGAGCGAAAAGCTTTTATGAATGAGAGATTTTGGTGTTGTACATCGTGAAACACAATGTGTTTTCTAATCTAGAAAATAAACATCTAAAGAAGGGGTGACCGATAAGTCTTTCTTCGTGAATCACCAGACTGATTGAGTATGAATTACGGATTTCAAGGAAAAAAACGTTGAAACATGTGGCACATTTTTTTTCACCTGATTGACATGACGTCCTTCATCACAGATCGTTCGCCATGAAGTCCTATGCCATCTTGGCTCTCCTCATCCTGGGGCATTTGTGCCGTAAGTACAATCATTGATTTTGGCTTATCTTCTTCGTTAGACATGCCGACGTTTTTAAATACTGTCAATATCTAAAAACGTTGGACATACTAACGTCCTTGTTACCTTTGAATTATTTTCTGTTCTAGATCCGCTGCAGGTTTCGTATTTTGCATTTGTTTCTCTACAGCTTCCTAAAGGTATGCGCTAGTGTGAGATAAGCCCAAGTAGTAAGACAATGATTGGCGTCAAATTGAGTGGATTATAATTCGATGCTCATGAAATTGTAATATAAGTCAGGATAACTTTTGTACTGCCATCTATTTCATTTCAGAAGTTCCATTTTATAGAAACGCATCGTTTCCTTTGTGTGGTCCTCTGCACTCGTAATTAATCAGACTATCTAGCTTGAGCAAAGTACAGTGCGCTATTTTACGCCAGAATTTTGTGTAGCCGTGCATTAATTTTATTGATACAACGGCGTTATTCAAGTAAGAAACGCGTGTCTGTAGCAATAGCTGCTCAGAGAAGCTATTTTTATGAATTATTATCTGACCACATTCCATGCATTGATTTGAGTGCAAGCCTAATTCACATATTTCTCGTCCTTTCTCTCACTTCGTGGAATAGAAATTCAAGCAGCCACGCTGAGCAAGCCAGCAATGAGCACGGACGATGCGAAGAAACTCCTCATCGAGAAACTTTCTCATTCCATCATGGAACACCGTGAAGAACTCATTCAGGCACTTCAGGGAATCAACAGCACGGGCGACGGAACCTACGAGCAGTTCCTTCCAGTCCTGCTGCCCTTGGTTGCGGCCATTGCCGGCGGCGTTGTATCCGGAGCTGTTGGAGCCGGTGTGGCAGTAGCAGTTCAGAAAGGCTGAATTTTTCTTCCATGGCATTAGTTTCAGTACAATAAATTATTCTACAGTTACAATCTATAGGAGTGACCTGCATACATACGAACCAAACTTTTCCGTGTGTACATAAAAACCCGACGACATATTGAGCGCTAACAGATAGAGACAACAGAATGCGCTAACTCCAACAATTTTATTTCCAGTAAACGCCAACCTATACATCCGTGCATGGTGGCGCCGCCAGTCTATTCATTGTAGCTTGACTCATGGAGTTTCCTAAAATGAACTAGAAGGAACTCTGGCGCTGCGATCGCTCAGCAAACAAGGGGATGATGGGTAGGACATGGATTTGCTTAGTCTCCGTACTTGCGGGCGGCGAATGGCACTTGTGGCTTCGTTTGTTGCTGTGTTTGGGTTTTGTCTTCAAGTAAAGAACGACCCCTTTTGAACTTACGGTTACCCGATTTGAAATGGTAAGCCTAAAATATTATGGTAGTGAAGCGCAACCGCTGAACACTTGCTGATTTTTGTTTAGTGAGAAAACAGCTTCAACTCACACGAACACACATGGAGCCAGAAGTACGAAAATGAAACAAATCCGTGTGCTACCCATCATGCCCATGATAAGTGAAGCGCCGTGTGTTGCAGCTCCCATAGACACTAGCGCCCGAGTTTCCTCCTGTGTTTCTTTAGGAAACTCTATATATTGGGTGACAGACCCGAACGGCAGGCCAGCTGTCAGGTACTCCAAGAATGATCGCGACCTTTTTGTGGATTATGTACAAGGGGTGGTTTATGACGTTCCTCTGACCTGTGGTAATGAGTGTATAGGTCAGACGGGTAGATGCCCTAAGGAGTGTTTTCTCGAACACAAGTTCAGTGTTAAAAACAAGAATAATTACGGCCATTTGTCAGTAGATTGCTTGGAATGCGGTTGCGCACCTATGTATAAATGTCGCATTGTACTGGCAAGCCGTAAAGATAAATGCGTCCGTCTTATAATTGAAGCCCAAGCTATCTCTCGCAATAGTGAAATGTGTGTGGGTGCACCATCAGTTGTCCTTTTAGATCGGGAGTGGGCTTTCCTGCTTGGCTAGTGGATAGACTGGTGGCGCCAATGTGCACGAATATATGAAGCGAAACTTTACAGATATACATGTTGGCATTTCCTGGGAATAAAATTGTTGAAGCGACGCCTCCTCTATTTTATCAATGCCAGGCAGATGCGCCCGATTCAGCCGTTCGCCACCCTCTCCTTTAGACCCTTCCCTGCACTCGCCTATCGCTTAGCCTTCGCTTGTATTTCGTTGTCAAGGGGAAGGGAGCACCTCACGCGGTGTCTCACAACGGAAATCATAGGAAGTAATTTTTTGTTCAGGTGTGCACAGATCCGAGGGGTGGCGTTTTGCATTCCTCGTGTTCACTGTGTTCGCTGTTACGCTGTCTCTGTAAAAGATACGGTGTTTTGAGATAGTGTGTCGCCCGTCGTGGCGCTATGCGAGCAACCAATGAGGAAGCGTCACTGCAACGCTACTGCATACGCTGCACCGTGATGCGATGCTTCGAGCCACAAAAAAGGAGCACGAAGGAACAAATCTCACAGATCTACGGTATTGTTGTGGGAAACATGTCTATCGCATCTCCGGGAGAAAGCGCTCGAAAGCACGTACTTTGAGGATTTGAAGTTATCACTTCTCTGCCTATACTCTGCCATGTCACCAGCTTGGGCCCTGGACTCTGAAGAGACAGCAGACAAAGCAGCATTTCAGAGTCTACTATTTCTATTAGGTTAAAAAGGAAGTTTTTGACGTTGTTGTAGACGCTTTCTCGTTGCAAATAAAAAAAAAAAGACGCAATACTTGTGTCCGTGTGCTTCGGGTTGTCGATGAATTCGTCCTCGCGCTGTCGACTGCTAGCTTCCTGGTTAGCTCATTTGGTAGAGCGACCACCCTGGGAAGGCGTTGGTTCCGTGTTCGAACCCCAGACCAGGACGACTTTTTCGGCAACTAGGAAGCTTTTCTTTCTAAAAATTCGTACGGATTTCCTCGTGTCTTCGTGCTACAGACGGGCGGTCGTCTTCTTTCTCTTTTTTTCGTTGTTAGTATCCTGCAGGTTCCTCAAAGCGGCCTCGTCAAAAACGTTGTTCGATATCACAGCTCGACCAGCACTCAGACAGCATTGATGTTGTCGCCATCGCAATGTTTAGCTTGGTTTTACTCACGACAACTTCTAGGACACTTCACTTGAGCTTCGCCTTCGAAAGCATAACTCGATGACGTAATCTCGCGCGTTGCCTTAATTCTCAATGGCTTCTGTTCTCGGTGCATGCCTACACCACGCGGTAAGGAAGCACGTCACTGTGCGCGCCACATTAGCCGCTTCAAGTTATACTAGAAGGCTTAATGCAAACACATTAGCCATTTGCCTACCATGCAGTTTTTTGCTGTTGCGAATCAGTCAATGTGTCCGTAAGGCTACACGCGAACGTATATACGCGTCTGCCCACTTTTTGCAGCTGATGATGATTAAATACGTCTGAGCGTTCTGTACTGCATGGACCCACAAAACTACCTTTTCGTGCCTTACACTTGTTGTGACGCCAGGCGTAATTCCTCGCTTCTGCACGAAATATCACATGCGTTGAGGAGGCTCTTTCAAACAGCATGGCCTACATATAATGTTTTTTTTTTGAAGCAGTTTCGAAAAATAGCATGGTTCTGCGGTGGAACACCAGTTTACCGCGCAGTGGCCGGGGTTAGACTGTCAGTCGAACCATTTGTTCTATTTGAATCTTTCTTTATTTTTCCTTTATGGGGAAAATAAGCACATGGGCTTCTGCTTTCCTGGCTTTTCAACTAGCATCACGGCTTACGACCTACCTTACTTTGGCATCCGCGTAACAGGCAAGATCTCAGCGATCGGCGGACACTAGCCACCGCCAAGTGACTCCCTGATTTCTTTATTTTCGCGAGGCCACAAAACCCGCCTGGCTAAGCCTAACACAGAACGCAATCCCATCGAGAGACGTGCCGTTAGCGCACAGCGCGTGCTGGCGACACTCGATTGCTTCGGGGAGCATTGCACCGGCGCCAGCTCACGCGGCGTCCAGTTTGCAAGATGAGCCAAGAAGGAGAAGAAGGAGACGCTCTAGTTTCCGACCAGTGCGGACGCGCGAAGATCGGCTCCTGCTTTCAAGAATGCTTTCCTGTGGTATTCACGAATTTGT
This sequence comes from Rhipicephalus annulatus, assembly GCA_013436015.1. Taxonomy (NCBI): domain Eukaryota; kingdom Metazoa; phylum Arthropoda; class Arachnida; order Ixodida; family Ixodidae; genus Rhipicephalus; species Rhipicephalus annulatus. The sequence continues at coordinate 9,521 of WOVY01008141.1, forward strand.
CGCCGAGTTTTTACTCTCATCGTGTGCATAAGTTCTCAAGAGGTCAGCAGATACCACCTTTGTGCCGGTGAGTGGACTTTTAAACCGTTTTTTGGGACATTTTTACACGGCAACGCCACCAGGGGATTTAGGCCTAACCAAAGAGGCGATTGTCGCCGATGCGCCGGCCCGGCGCCAACGCGACTCAACGCTCTGCGTGTTCCAGTATCTGCAACTGAGAATGGAATACCAAGTAGATGGAGAGGACATCTCTCCAGAGGATTGCACGGAAGAAATGGGTTGGAAGGAAGCCGAAACGAGACGCTCAAGGAATAAGCAAGCCGCGGTTAGCGTTCCTGCTGCCAAGTGCTCGACCGAGGCCGGCGTTGCGGGAGACGCTCGAGCCAGTCGTAGTAGGTATGACACCAAGCATACAATCGTGCGAGCTGGACGCATGCCGCCACTACCTAAGGACTTCAGCAAAATTGTGCTACGACCACGTGGAGGATTAAATATCTCGAGAATTGGCACTGGAGCCGTGGCAGACGCGATAGTACTGGCGGCCGGCATCAAAGAGAAAGAGGCCATGTAGGACATCATCTGTTCCAACTTGCAGCAGAACATTATGGTGGCAAGCACTCCGGACCAAGACAGAGCTTCAAGATACCTCAAGGTCAAGCAAATTGACATTGGAGGCAAAGTTTTCGAGGTTAGCGCGTACGCCGCGGCACCCCACGACACTTGTAAAGGAGTGATTCGCGGGATCCCCGTAGGCGATACTCAGGACATTTTGACCCGAAAGATTGTGAACGCGAACAACCCGCTCGCGCTGCAGGCGAAGAGAATCAAGGACACCGGGACAATCATCATAGCGTTCGAAGGACACAAGGTGCCCAGATTCGTGAGATATGGACCTTAACTTTTGCAGTGCTCCCTTTACCGCAAGAACATCGATATTTGCTACGTCTGTGGAAAGCTGGGACATCGGTCTGACGTCTGTCCGAACCCAGCTGAAACAATCTGCAGAGGCTGCGAGATCAAGAACCCAGATAGCCTGCACCAGTGCAATCCAAGATGCAGGCTGTGCGACGGTCACCATCCCACGGCAGACAAGGAGTGCAAGAACAGGTTCTTAGTGCCATACGTCGTCAGACGCAGACGTTGGGAAAGATCGCGAGCAGCCGCAGAAGCCCGGGACGCATCAATCACATCGAGTCCAGACATCAATGACAAGCAGCTTATTCCAGCCTACGGGACCCAGAGCATCCCGACTACACAAGAACAGGAAAGGCGGCCCCACTCCAGGGGGAGGTCGCGTTCCAGAAGAGGTTCTAGACCCAAGGCCCGCTCCCAATCACGGGGGCGCTCGAGTTCTCAAGGTCACCATCAGGGTCGGGATCAGCCTGGGCGGCACCCGAATGGCCAGCTGCCTGGCGTTCAGTTCGAGATCACGGCTTCACACCCGGGGAGGACGCCTGCAGTTACATCGTAAGGCAGCTGGGCTGAGCGAGTGCGCAGCGGCGCGGCAGAGGTGATGACAGGTAAGCTGCCAGAGCATGATAGAATTGCACAGCTAGAGCAAGAAAACGCGAGACTTACAAAATCAAATGAGAGGCTATCAGCTGAGTTAAAGGAAATAAAAATTCTTCTCACTAAGCTAACCAGCGCGCAATCTTCACAGCCAATGCCTCAGCCAGTTGATGTCCCTGTGGCTGAAAATGTGGGGGACTCGAGAACCGCGAAAAAGAGGGCAGTCATGGCAGAACACGTGGAAGCCAACCAAACGACCATGTCAGATATGAAAGAGGTGTTTGACACGCTCAGCAAAGTAGTAGCCAATCTTAGCGAGCAGATGGGTAGGCTACAATCAAGCGTGGCGGCACTGGAAGAGCATATGACTTTGCGCATTACAAAGCTCGAAGCAGATCTGCACAACACAGCAAGGCCTCCTCATGCACCAAGCTCACCCCTTCGGCCACCAATACTAGTGGTACCAAACCTGTCGACAGGTGCAGCATGAGGCTCTGGCTGCCCATGTAATAACCATGATGGCAGCGCTACGTGAAGCATTTCGTATCTGGCAATGGAACTGTAGAGGTTACCTTAAAAAGAAGGCAACCCTGCAGCAGTATATCAGGAGCAGCGAAGAAAAGCCTCATATTATATTATTACAAGAGACCCTTTCACCGCAAGCAACGTTGCCTGGATTCCGGCCTGTAATAGGGGATACTGAAGGGAGGGGAGTCTGCACCTTCGTATGCAACAAACTAACGCACGTAACCCACGACCTCAAGATAGAAGCAGGCCGGTTGGAACACGTCTTGGTAGAGATCGTGCCGGGTACCAGCAACCGTCAGAGCATTTTCATTCTGAATATATACAGCAGTCCAAAGGAACAAAAGCAAGGGTTCAAGACGGTTCTAAAGAAAGCTGTTAATATCGCCGGGGAATGTCCACTTGTCATAGCAGGTGATTTCAACGCCCCTCATCATACATGGGGTTACAAGTACAACACTGGGAAAGGAAATCGACTTTGGCAAATTGCCAGTGAACTTGATCTCACCCTAATCACAGACCCCAGCCTACCAACAAGGCTTGGTACATCTTGCTGCAGGGATTCCACCCCGGACCTTACATTTGTAAGGAACATCAAGAAGGCCCAGTGGATGAACCTTGCTGTAGACCTAGGGAGTGACCACTGCATTCTTGCCACTACCTTCTCCGTGGAGCGTAAAAAGCAGAGAGAATTTCACTTCACAGACTGGGATAAGTTCAGGAAGATAAGGATGGAAAGGGAGCAAGATGGCCACAGACAAGGCTTGGAGCAGTGGGTCAAACAGATTAAAGATGACATCAAATCCGTCTCCTCTACCATTACCACAGATTTTCCGGTTGAAAGAATGGATAGCCGGCTCGCTCATCTTCTTGAGGCAAAGCAAGCACTACTGAACCGTTGGAAGGGTCAGCGCCTGAACCGAAGACTGAGGAAGAAGATAGCTGAGGTAAACAGATCAGTTGAGGAACATTGTCGCGCACTATCGAGGCAGCAATGGGATGAAATCTGCAACTCTGTCGATGGTCAGATGCGCAATGGCAAGACATGGAATATGTTAAAGCATCTCCTCAACGAAAACACCACCAAAACAAATCAAAAGCATGCTATCGCTCGAATTTTGCATAAAGAGATAGGGCGCACTACAGAACAGCAAGTTGTCCAGCAGCTCGTGCATAAGTACCTCCCAATCAAAAGAGGATTGGCACCACCAAGTAGACAGTACCAGGGCACGCCAAATCCAGGTCTTGAGGGCGACTTTAACATCGAGGAGATCAGAAGAGCCTTGCATGATCTCAACGGCAGGTCGGCCCCTGGCCCGGACGGTATATCAAACAAGGCCCTGCGTAACCTTGATGACGATTCAATTGAAACCCTGAAGGATATGATCAATGCAGCATGGAAAGAAGGCAGGGTGCCAGAGCAGTGGAAGCTGGCCAGGACGATCCTTATTCCTAAGCCAGGAAAGCCCCCTAACTTGGACAACATGAGGCCTATATCCTTGACATCATGTATCGGCAAGGTTGCAGAACATGCCATACTGCACAGGATAAACAAGTACTTGGAAGATAACGACATATATACACACAATATGATTGGATTCAGGGCAGGACTATCCACACAAGATGCGTTGAAGCTTATCAAACACCAGGTCATCGACAACGAAACGAGAGACGTGAGAGCCATTCTGTGCCTAGATCTAGAAAAAGCGTTTGACAACATCCACCACTCATTTATACTCGAAGCAATTTCCAACCTTCGTCTGGGGAAAGCCTTTTATGACTACGTATGGTCCTTTCTTACAGATCGGAAAGCCGTGATGAAGATTGCAGATATCGAGACCGCAGCAATCGAACTAGAAGCAAGGGGCACGCCACAAGGGGCAGTGATTTCACCAATGCTGTTCAACATTGCCATGATTGGACTGTCAAAGAAATTATCGAGCATTGAAGGATTGAAGCACAGCATCTACGCAGATGACATTACCATCTGGTGCACAGGTGGAAGCGAGGGGCAGATTGAGAGCGCTCTGCAAGAGGCGATTGACACCGTAGAAGACTACCTTCGCCCTTCCGGGCTCAAGTGCTCCTCGAGCAAGTCAGAACTTTTGCTTTATCGGACTGCTCGCCGGGGACCGAAGCCCAGGGGATGGAAGCCGTTAAACCAGATAGACATCCATCTCCGTACAAATCAAGGGGATGCCATCCAGAGGGTCGACTCCATCAAAGTCCTGGGAATGCTGATAGAGTCTACCGGCGCCAACAGCAAATCTATAGCCAAGTTAACTCGGAAAACAGACAGTGCGGTGCACCTCATACGCAGAGTGGCCAACAAAAGAAATGGGATCAAGGAAGACAACCTCATCAGGTTGATGCATGCGTTTGTTCTAAGTCACTTCACGTACGAGGCAGCAATGCACAACTGGTCAAGAGCAGAGTCCGAGACACTGAATGTGCTCCTCAGGAAAGTTATCAAGAAGGTCCTGGGCCTACCCATACATACCAGCACCGAGCGTCTGCTTGAGCTTGGCATACACAACACGCTCGAAGAAATAGCAGAAGCCCAAGAGAGAGCACAGTTTGCAAGGTTATCTACTACAAGGTCGGGGAGAATGATCCTGCAGGAGCTGGGCCAACACCCAATAGCAATCAGACGCAATTACAATGATATCCCTGACAACATCAGGGAGACTATCACGGTATCTCCTATACCGAGAAACATGCATCCAGAACACAACGTCGGAAGAAGAGTAGCGAGGGCCAGTACTATACTTCGTCAAGTCTCAAACGAGGAACGAGGGGTCGTATTGTTACGGGGGAATAAAGTATACACTGGTGAACAAATGTGTACTGGCGAATATACTGGCGAGCTAATGCGTACGACGCTGCTGCAGTCCGAGCACGTTCCCCGTTCAGCACTTCGTCGTCGTCATCCTCAGGCATCTACTTAGCCCGTGACATTACCCGCCGGCGGCAGAAGCACCGTCCCGGTGTGATCAATTCTCGAGGCGTGAGAAGTATGGCTTAAGCCGTGAGACGTGCACTATATCGGTCGGGACTGAAGCTGGTACTGACGTGGTATGGAGTGGAGCTATCTCATAGGTCACGCTGGTGACCTTGCGTATGACGCGGTAGGGGCCAACGTAACGGGACATCAGTTTTTCGCTGAGACCAACACGACGTGATGGTAACCACAGCAAGACGAGTGACCCCGGAGAGTACTGTACGTCGCGGTGCCGGCGATCGTAAGCACTCTTTTGGTTAAGCTGCGAGGCACATAAACGATCCCGGGCGACTTGGCGGGCGATGTCAGCTCGGGCCAGGGCATCACGAGCATAAGCAGTCGATGAGGCGGCGTCAGATTGGAGCATGGTGTCCATGGGCAAAGGCGGGTCATAACCGAACAGTAGGTAAAAAGGGGAAAATCCAGCTGTATCATGACGTGAACTGTTGTATGCGAAGGTAACGAAAGGTAAGTGGATGTCCCAATCTTTGTGATCCTTGGAGACGTACATCGCTAACATATTCGTCAAGGTACGGTTGAGGCGTTCCGTGAGGCCGTTGGTTTGTGGATGGTACGCTGTAGTGAACTTGTGGTGGGTAGAGCAGGATCGTAGGAGCTCGTCGACTACTTTAGATAGAAAACAGCTGCCGCGGTCGGTGATCAACTGACGAGGAGCACCATGACGCAGAATGATGTCATGAAGAAGGAAATCGGCTACATCAGTAGCGCAGCTGGTGGGGAGGGCGCGTGTAACGGCATACCGCGTTGCGTAGTCGGTAGCAATAGCAATCCACTTATTACCGGTGGCCGACACGGGAAAGGGTCCTAGAAGATCGAGGCCAACTCGAAAAAATGGCTCATCTGGTACTTCAATGGGCTGGAGGGTACCAGCAGGTCTCAGAGCAGGTGTCTTGCGGCGCTGGCAGAGGTCGCATGCCGCAACGTACTGTCGCACAGAACGGTAGAGGCCAGGCCAAAAGAATTGGCGGCGAATGCGGTCATACGTGCGTGACACCCCTAGGTGTCCAGCGGAGGGGGCATCATGCAGCTGGGCCAAAACGTCTGAGCGAAGATGCACAGGAACAACGAGTAAAAGCTCAGCACCATCAGGGCGGGTGTTGTAGCGGTGCAAGATGTCGTTGTGAAGAACGAACAGTTGTAAGGAGTGGTCAGGGTGGGGAGAGTGCAGACCATTGATAACAGCACGCAAAGAGGGGTCGTGGCGTTGTTCAGCAGCTATGTCGGTGAAGTCGGTAATTGAAAGAACGAGGGCCTCTTGCTCATCTTCCTTCGTGTCAGGGGATCGACTGGGTAACGAGACAAGCAGTCGGCATCCTTGTGAAGTTGTCCGGATTTATAGGATACGGAAAAAGTGTACTCTTGTAAGCGCAGCGCCCAGCGACCAAGGCGTCCCGTAGGGTCCTTGAGTGAGGAGAGCCAGCAAAGCGCATGGTGGTCCGTAATAACTGAGAATGGTCGGCCATACAGGTACGGTCGGAATTTCGCGATGGCCCAGACGAGAGCTAAGCACTCGCGTTCTGTGATGGAATAATTTTGTTCCGAGCGCGACAACAGACGGCTTGCATACGCGACGACGCGGTGCATTCCTTGTTGCCGCTGCGCGAGCACTGCGCCTATGCCGTGGCCACTGGCGTCAGTACGAAGCTCCGTGGCAGCAGATGGGTCGAAGTGTGCTAGGACTGGTGGATTGGTGAGAATGTCAACGAGCGACGAGAAGGCGTTTGCTTGCTGTGGGCCCCAGGTGAATGCGACATCCGTTTTGAGGAGGCAGGTTAGAGGACGGGCTACTTCAGCGAACTTCTCGACAAAACGACGGAAATAGGAGCACAGTCCCAGAAAACTTCGGACGTCCTTGGCTGAGCGGGGTGTGGGGAAGTCGCGAACTGCTCGGACTTTTCGCAGGGTCTGGTTGAACGCCCGCAGCGTTAACAAGATGGCCGAGAACGCAGATTTGGCGTTGCCCAAAGCGGCATTTGGACGAGTTAAGTTGCAAGTTGGCACGTCGAAAAACATCAAGCACTGCGGACAGACGGGTAAGATGGTCGTCGAAAGTAGTCGAAAAAACAATAACGTCGTCAAGATAGCAGAGGCAGATGGTCCACTTCATGCCTCGAAGGAGAGAGTCCATCATGCGCTCAAATGTCGCGGGGGCATTGCATAATCCAAAAGGCATCATCTTGAACTGATAAAGTCCATCAGGAGTCACGAAGGCCGTCTTCTCTCTGTCTTTGTCGTCCACAGCGATCTGCCAGTAGCCTGAGCGAAGGTCTAGTGAAGAGAAATATTTGGCACCGTGCAAGCAATCGAGTGCATCATCTATGCGCGGTAGGGGATAGACATCTTTCTTGGTAATATGGTTTGAGATGGCGGTAATCAACACAGAATCTCCAGCTATTGTCCTTCTTTTTAACAAGTACAACAGGTGAGGACCAGGGACTAGATGAGGGTTCGATTATGCCCTTATCAAGCATTTTATCGACTTCTCGCTGTATAATAGCACGCTCCGAGGCTGACACACGGTAGGGTCGTCGGCGAATGGGTCGAGCGTCACCGGTGTCGATGCGATGGGTTACCACAGATGTCTGGCCCAAATTACGGTCGCCGAAGTCAAAGATGTCCTGATAAGAAGCAAGCACACGGCAGAAAGCAGAGACTTGTTCAGAGGTGAGCTTGTCAGATAGCATTGGCTTGAAAACGTCGGAACAGGAACGTGACGAGAACGACGTTGATGAAAAATCCGGTGGCGAATTGTGGTTAGAGCGGAAACTGTGTGGTCGACCAGTGGTGTAAGATGCGCAAGTGACATGCCGCGAGGAATAACTTGCGCTGAGAGGCCGAAATTGAGGACGGGAAACGAAGTTCGGTTGTCCTTGACGGTAACCACCGTGTTGGGGAGTGCAACATTGCGTGTCATGGCGACGTCAGAAATCGGGGCAGCAACATAATCACCATCGGGTACTGCAGGATATGGCGAGAGTTGGACTTGAACTGCGGCTTGCGGCGGAAGTCTAAGGAAATCGACAGAGCGTAGACGAGGTGGGCTGGCTAGAGACGGTCTCCGAAACGATGGTAGTTCGAGCTGAAGAAGACCTTTGGAACAGTCAATGAGCGCAGCGTGTGAAGTCAGAAAGTCGAGTCCAAGGATTAGGTCATGAGGGCAATTTTCCAGTACAGCGAACAGAACTGAAGTTTGATGCTTAGAAATTGTTAATCGCGCAGTGCACATTCCAAGCACAGCAGGAGTACTCCCATCCGCAGTACGAACGGTAGGTGCAATCGCAGGCGTCAGAACTTTTTGGAGGCGGCGGCGGAGGTCTGAGCTCATCACAGATATTTGTGCACCGGTATCAATAAGAGCAGTTATAGGTAAACCATCAACGAGAATTGTAAGGAGGTTGCACCGCTGGTCGGGAGTGTCAGAGGATTTGCAGTCCAAGTCGTGTATGCAGCGTCACCTCCGGGGGCTGCACCGGCTAGTTTTCCGAGCGACGGTCGTAGGGAGACCGAGAACGGCGGGGTTGGGGCGAGCGAGACTGACGACGCACGGGCGATGGCGAGCGGCTGGTCCGACGTTCTGGATTATACTCTGCACCTGTCTCAGCACGGTAGGACGGGGCATAAGGTGCACGTTCAGAGCGAGGCCGCCAATCATAGAAGCTTGGTCGAGGTGATGAGGTCCACCGGCTGCGGCAATGGCGAGCGATGTGTCCTATCCGATGGCACGTGAAACATATCGGCCGGTCATCATGAGTGCGCCATTCAGCTGGGTTTCATCGTGGCGTGAACGTGCGGTTCGGAGTGGCAGCCGCAACGACTGGAGCCGAGCTGGAAGTAGCAGGGGCATTTTGATGAGGTGGCGAAATGCCCATATTCGCGATCTCTTGGCGAACCACGGCCTGAATCATTGAAACAGCACCGAGGTTGTGTCCTGGCGCGCTGACGCTAGACATAGCGGGAGCCATAGCCTCGAGTTCCCGACGGACTATTCTGGTGACGTTTTCTGGCGCTGGTGGTTGGTGTAGTGTGGGCAAATCTTCGCAAGAGGACGTAGCCGCCGTGTTGGGAAGGCGGTCAAATCGGTGAACTATGCGCCTACTTTTTGCCTGTTCGAAGCGACGACATGCTTCGATGACCGACTCCACCGTCGAGCAGTCCTTGCACAGGAGAAAATTGAAGGCGTCATCCGCAATTCCTTTCAGGATGTGTCCGACTTTGTCCTCGTCGAGCATGTCCTTGTCGACCTTGCGGCACAACGCCAACACGTCCTGGATGTACGCGATGTACGGCTCTGTGGATGTCTGGGCACGAGTCGCAAGCTCTTTCTTTGCGGCCACTTGACGTCCGATGGGTTTTCCCAAATAGATAGCGCAATTTCTGCTTACAGACGTCCCAGCTAGTCAACTCTTCTTGATGTGTCTCGTACCAGAGTTTTCGCCGTGCCATGCAAGTAGAAGATGATGTTCGCCAACATAAGCGTCGGACCCCAATGGTTGCTGCTGCTGACGCGCTCATATTGAACCAGCCAGTCATCGACGTCTATGCCACTTGTGCCATTGAATGGACCTGGGTCACGAGGTTGAACCACAACGATCGGCTGCGGGGCTGACGGATCTTGTTGACATTGAGTAGCCTGGTCAGTCATCGTGGTAGCTGCAATGCGCCGTCCGCTGCGAAGATCCAGCTCGTTGGGCTGTATAGCGAGTGGTACCCCGCACCTTCCACCAATGATGTTACGGGGGAATAAAGTATACACTGGTGAACAAATGTGTACTGGCGAATATACTGGCGAGCTAATGCGTACGACGCTGCTGCAGTCCGAGCACGTTCCCCGTTCAGCACTTCGTCGTCGTCATCCTCAGGCATCTACTTAGCCCGTGACAGTATTTGTTGACGCGGCTTCCTACGCCAATGGGAAAGCGTTTTGTGGCAGTGGTAGTTGATGGGGCTGGCCATGTCGTCAACTCAGCGACGGTCAGGACGAAAGACCCAATCATTGCGGAACAAGTGGCCATCGTTTTAGCACTCAAGATGGATAACATTGAAGTCGTCTACAGTGATTCTATGGCAGCACTACGGGCGTTCGCCAAGGAGACGGTCTGTGAACAAACGCTGAAAATACTGCAAGGCAAGAACATAACACATCATCTTCTGAGTTGGTTCCCAGCTCACCTTGGACAAATCAACGATTCCCCTCCCAATCTCAACGAAGCAGCACACGAGGCGGCGCGAGAACTCTCCAACCGCGCCTCCCCGGGGATGCGTTCTACCGGTGAAGGGATAACCGGGAAATTCTTACAACATATAACGAGCTCACTAAACATTTCTACCTGTCTAGAAGGATTTTCCCTCCACCTCACAAAAATCTAACCCGGCCCCAAGCACTTACATTAAGGCTTTTGCAAACGCGGATGTACCCTACTTTGAAAATGTTACACATCATGTACCCTGACCTATACCCAAGTAATCTTTGTCCACATTGTGGGGAAATAGCTTCATTAGAACACATGCTCTGGCAGTGCACCAAATTCGCTCATTTATCGCACATCACCTCTGCCAGATGGGAGGCGGCAATCCGCAGCTCGTCCTTGGCAGATCAGCTCTGGGCTGTCCACCAAGCCCGCGAGGCGGCTGAGGAGCTTGGCATCTCAGTCCCCACGTGGGAGCTGCCCGCAACACAGTGATCTGTGTTTTGGAGGACCAAATAAAAGTTTATCCAATCCAATCCAAGAAGGAGAAAAAACAACCGAAACGCACGGTGATCAGCTGGCCGATGATACGAACGCCATGCATTGGAACGCGACCGAAATGCGGAACGCAGAGACTTCGTGGCGGTATGACGAGAGCAGTGGTAGAACAATTCAACGTTAAAGCGCTTGGATCACGAGAGCAAGAAAAGGCAAGAAGGACGCGTGGGAAAACACGATGCCAGAAGAGAAACTTCGCAAGGAAGGAACGACAACGCAGCAACACCAATCGCACCGTTGCAGGCCTATGATGCCACCCCCACCGTTTGACGACTTCAAGGCCTCTACCGCCCGCAAGCAGGCCTCGAGCTAGCAAAGTGGAACGATATCGCCACCATGCAAGCCATCGGGAGGGCCAGCGGTCTGTCACAGCAATATTTCGGCGAGAAAGTGTGCGTGCAAGTGCAACGCCAAGATAACCTGATTATAGCAAGCACGGCGGAATGGGAAGACGCGAAAACACTTGAAGGCATCACCAGCATACAACTTGGCGGCACTTTCTTCACCATAAACGGCAACACGAGAACGCCAGACGACATCTCTCGCGGTGTCATAAGCAGACTTCTGCCTGGCACGACGGAAACAGAACTCAAGGCTGGCCCTCGTGCACCAGCATGGTACACGATCTCCACGCCCGTATGCTTGGGCAATCGTCAGCTGCAGTGATCTTTTTCCAAGGGCCGCATGTTCCCTATTACGTCCGGCTCTATACAGTCTCGACTTTCGATGCAGACCGTATCGAAAATCGGTGCAATATTGGAAGACCTGGGGCAACACGGGACACCGTCAGGATGTCTGCCCCCGACCAATTCAAGATTTCTGCTCTAAATGTGGCAAGGCCAACTAACCATCAGACCATGCGTGCAAACCCCTCTGTAAGATATGCGGAGAGGGGCATGAAACTGCAAGCAAGGAATGCAAGAAAAGGCTTAAACCACATCCGCCACCATTCCACATCCGACAGCAACGAATGGACTGGCTAAAAGCACGAGACTGCCGTAATAGTCCTGGGAATGAAGACTTGCCGGACCTAGGAAGCCAAACGACCAATTTTAGCAGCAGTGCTAGCATCACTCCTGCACAAGGTCGATCACGGCCCATACTCCGACGAAGCTCATGATCCCCATCCCGATCAGGCTCACGCTTGCACTCGCTCAAAAAAGTGAGCTATGCTACTGCAGCAAGTGGTTCCAGTAGCTCCGGAGCAACAAGCAAGTGCGTGTCTTCGTCACTTGACAACGAAGCCTTCCGATTGCTCCAAGATATGGTGCACAATCAAGAAAGTGCATTACAGCATCAAGCCAGTCAACTACAAAGTCAACAAGCCATTATCGACAAGCTGATACATAGCCACCAGAAACAGCAAGACAGTATGAACAAGCTTCTTAAAAAATGTGAGGAGCAAAAGAACCTGATAGACAAGCTTCACCAGAAATGCACTACCAACCAAAAGCATGATGGACAACCGGGTGCCCTCGTTCCCTCAACAAATGTGGAACCTAGTGTCGATGCCCAATTACAAGAAACTTTAATGAGAAGCATCCACACTACTGTAGAGAATATTGTACACACAGCAATAGCGATTTCCGCCGTAAGCATAAACAACAAGATTACCACGTTTGACGCCAAAGTGGACGGACTTGCAGCGCAGCTGAACAACTTCATAGCATACGTGAAGAAGACCTACGCCACCAAAGAGCACCTCGATATTTTTCTAAGTGACGTTCATCCTGACAGGAAGAGGGCACAAGCGAAAGGCCGAAGTGCTTCTCGTTCAGTTTCACCTACCCGTGAGCGCCAGCGGGGACCTGAACAAATTGAAGAGTGCGGTCCCTTATAAGAAGGCAACAAACACGCTTACAACTCTCCGCATCTGCTAGTGGAACTGTCGTTCCTACCGTCCACGTTTTTCTACTTTGCAAGAATTTGTCAAGCAAGACCCACCCGACCTCATAGCACTGCAAGAAACAAATACTCATAATGTGCGGCTACAAGGGTACAACGCCCACGTCCAAACAAAGCGTACAGCAATCCTTACAAGAAAGACTCTCACGGTAAAATAATTAGAACCAGTAAACACACTTCTCGAGCACACCGTGGTAGAAGTAATACCGGAAAGGAAATCGCAAAGCAGACTCATTGTTGCGAGCGTGTACAGCCACCCAAAAGACCAACTGCCAGAATTTGACTTTCTGGTTCGAGAACTGAAGAACGCGCTGATGGCCATCAAGATGTTATAATGTGTGGGGGTGCTGACACCCCCGTAAAGTTGTTTGCGCTGCGTGGCGCACGTGTCTCGCCCAAAAGCCGCATTTCGGGTGACAACCACCGGGAAATGGGTGGCGTTGTATTCGCGTTGAGCACCACTATCGTCATCATCATCATGTGGTAGCACCGGTGGCAACCCCTGGCGAAAGCAAGCCTTGGTGGCGGACGGTAGGTGTTGTGTGGCGGACGAGAGTTAAGCGAGCCTCTCCAGCGCGTGGCGGCGGCCGCGAACGGTTGTCTCTAGCGTGGGTCCTCGGCGCAAGGCACCGCGGGCCTGCGTCTCGGGGGCCCTCGTGGTAAGTCAAGCGTTGGCGACGACGCCTTGGGTGTGTTAGTGTTTTGTCGTGTTGTGTGTTTGTCGTGTTATTGCGAAATGATGTCTTAATGGGTTGATCACGATTGATATATTGTTCAGAAGACGATATCGTCGTTATAAATTAGTTAAAAATATGTATGTTGTGTTGGTTTGTACCGACCGCGTCTTCTGTGTTCATTCACTCCAAGAGCGTGGCGCTCGCTCACCAATTCGAGACCCCACAAATGGGAGACTTTAACGCCCCTCACACGGCTTGAGGCTACAATACCACAACAAAGAAAGGTGCCCGAGTACACGACACGGCTCAGCAGCACAGATTGTATTTGTGGAACGATCCACTCCAGACAACAAGAGTAAGGAATAGTGTCGCCAGAGACACAAACCCCAATCTCACGTTCACGTTAAATGTGCGTTCAGCGGATTGAAGCTGTCTCCAAAAAACCCTGGGAAGCGACCACCACAACATCCAATTAACCGTAGCTCATACTCGCAAGCTCAGGATGATTGGCACGGCCCAAATAACAGATTGAAGTTCATTCCGAGGTGCGCTAAATGTTGAGCCCACCATCGATGACGTAGACGATTGGGTGAGGAAGGTCCCCGACATTGCGGACCAACACACCAAAAAATACAGCTTAATACAGCACACCAGTTGTTGACACGCACCTCCTTCATCTCTGTGAAGCAAGAAGATCTCTTCTCAAGAGATGGAAGAGGCAGAAGCTAAATAAGAAACTCAAGAATAGAATTGCCCTGCTCACTGAAAAGCGCTGGAATATGCAGAAAGGTTAGGAAGACAGAACTGGTCAACATTTTGCGACGCACTACAGGGAACTTTAAGCACAAAGAAAACGTGGCACATTCTGCGCGCGATTCTCGATAACAGCCGTACAAGGACGGAGCAGCGCCTAAATATTTGCAGGCTGATACACAACTATGCCGGATCAGAGGAGGACTTCCTTCGAGAGCTTCAGAAGAAGCTCTATGGAGACGCACCCATAACCACGACGGCACACGACAAAGCCTACAACGGAAAACCAAACCCCGAACTTGATGAACCATTTACGTTGGCAGAACTAGGTGCAGCACTAGCTACACTCACTAAAAACACCAGCCCAGGGAAGGATCACATTATGAACAAGCATCTCCACAACCTTCCTCAACAGTCCACCGATTCCCTACTCCAGTATCTCAATGCTTGGTGGGAGAATGGAGAGATACCGGCTATCTGGAAACATTCAGAGACTACTATGATACCGAAACCCAACAAGCCCCTCAGCATCGACAACCTGCGCCCCATTTCCCTTACCTCGTGTGTAGGGAAACTATTCGAGCACATGGTACACAACAGGCTAACCCCGTACCTCGAAGACAAGGCATATTTTTCGAACACAATGTTCGGATTAAGGCAACACCTCATCCACTCAAGACGTCTTCCGTTTGCTCAAGGAAGTCCTCATCGATCACCTCAACACCAGAAGCAAATCGTCAATCGTAGCATTTGATATAAAGGGAGCTTTCGACCACGTCAGCCACGACGCAATTCTCTGCAATCTTGAACATCTGGACTGCGGGCCTCGGTTATACAACTACATGAGAAATTTCCTCAAGCATCGCAGGGCCAAAGTGAGAATTCACAACCTTCGCAGCGACACTTTCCGAATACCGAACAGAGGTACTCCACAGGGTTCGGTCATTTCGCCGTTGCTTTTCAACGTTGCATTGATCAGGTTACCCCGCCTCCTCGATGCTATACAAGACATGCGACATGCCTTTTATGCGGCGAAATTACGTTATGGACAAGGGCCTCAAATAGCGGGATTCAAGAAATTCGCTTACAAGAAGCAGTAGATATCATCGAGAGGTACTTGAAAAAATGTGGCCTCAAATGTGCTCCCGAAAAGTCGGAACACCTCATCCTAAAGTGTAGAACGAGAAGGCGGCCTGCTGCCTACATTGAACTTGATCCCAGCGTCACCGTCAACGGAAAGCCCATCAAGAAAGTGGTAACATTACAAGTGCTGGGGCTCCACATCCACAAAGATGGGTCAGGTGCGGCCACACTCCCTCGACTACAGCGCACGCTATCTCAACTAACGCATCTCGTCAGGCGAATCACGAACCGTAGAAGCGGCCTTAAAGAGCAACACCACTGCGCGTATTGCAAGCTCTCCTCAGCAGTAGAATAACCTATGGCACTGCATTCCTCGCCCTGAAGAACGCAGGGGTAGAGAAGCTGAACATCATGATTCGTGAGGCCACCAAAATTACTTTAGTGCTCCCATTCACGGCTTCCACGGCAAAACTACAGAAAATGGGCGTGCACAATACCTGGCAGGAACTAGCCGAAACCCACAGGGCCAGCCAGCTAGAACGACTAAAGCTGTCGCCCACTGGAAGATCAGTGCTAAAACGGCTGAACTATAGCGAAACCTTTATAGGCGACACAGACGTGGACCGAAAAGAACGGATTACGCCAAACATCCGCGAATCTTTATGTATTGCACGAATCCCCCGCAATATGCACCCCACAGATCACAAGGGAAGAATGCAGGTAAGAAAAGGCATCACAAGAAAAGAAGG
The DNA here is from genome assembly GCA_013436015.1 of Rhipicephalus annulatus. NCBI lineage: Eukaryota > Metazoa > Arthropoda > Arachnida > Ixodida > Ixodidae > Rhipicephalus > Rhipicephalus annulatus. Next base: position 25,488 of record WOVY01008141.1, read on the forward strand.
CACAAGGAAAGAAGGCAGGCACGTGCCTGCCTTCTTTTCTTGTGATGATATGGCGGTGAGGCTGATTTGTGGGGTTTAACGTCCCAAAACCACCATATGATTATGAAAGACGCCCTAGTGGAGGGCTCCGGAAATATTGACCACCAGGGGTTCTTTAACTTGCACCCAAATCAGAGCACACGGGCCTACAACATTTCCGCCTCCATCGGAAATGCAGCCGCCGCAGCCGAGATTTGATCCCGCGACGTGCGGGTCAGCAGCCGAGTACCTTACCCACTAGACCACCGCGGCGGGGCATAGGGCGGTGAGGCTACGCGCCCCGTTTCTACGTGGGAGCGGCCCGTGATCTTACCCTATAAAACGGTAGTGGAATCCTTCAGGACCCCAATAAAAGTTTTTCTTCTATTCATCATCCACCCATCTTCCCCTCTCTTTCTCTGAAAAAAAAAATACAATTTGATTGTCATGTAGGGGAAGTAGTCTCCTCTACGCATAACATGATGTTCCCGGTGAACCGTAGAATAGCGCCACGAGTCAAAACAAGGGAATTGACTATTTGAGGAACGAGAGAGTGTTTTACAAATGCACCAGCCCAAAGCGCTCAGGCATGTTTAATGAGCAGCAGCGGAAGAAACATCAACAAAGTGAATAGCGGCATCGGTTGGAACGTACGCGTAGTGGTGTAGTGCGCGCTTGGCAACTACGCTTGCGTTCAACTGAAACGGCCAATGTTACGCGCACAGATGCCCCTTACGGAACCAATGAGGCATGCACCGAGAACCGAAGCGGGCCATCGTTCAGGAGGCGATGCACGTGAGGCACGATGACACTATCACGATCTTCTCTTAAAGGCGACGCTCAAGCGTCCTCCATCATGTTTTTCCTATATGTATACAGGCACAGTAGACCTTCGATCTGCTTCTAATTTTCGCTGAAACTGTAACTCAGTCGGTGTCCGTGTCGTGGCGCCATCAACACCGCAGATGTATGTGTTGAGAAAGTGTCCTGCTACAGGCATTGGGTGGTGGATTACTTTCTCACAACTGTATCAAATGACATGCATATTTTTGCACGAGCGTTCATTGGTTTTATTCCTTTCGAAAACAACAAAAAGTCCGAAAAAGCTCACAGCTTATCCATCGCTCTGCTTCTTGTTCTTCTTTCTTTTAAGTGGACTAATTTTAACCTTTTATTAAAGAATCCTTATATAGAGACCATCTGGTTCTTAGCAAATCGCCCAGCATGGGTGTGTGCCCCATATTCAACGATCTACTCTGCTCTACTCTTTGGTCAGTAGATGCGGCACACCTTAGCTCTTCCCTATGATGGCACCGACGAGGCCACTGATCGCCGCGATAATTGCGGGATGAAAATGTTCGCTGTCGTCATCGCCGAAGGTCTTCAGGGTGGCTTTGAGCACCTTCACAGCCTCCACGACGTCTCGGTTCTCGCTCAACAGGGCCCGCGTGACTTTTTCGCCGACGAATTTCTCGATTGCGTCGACACTGATTTCCGGTTTCTCGATGGCCGCGGCTTGAACTTCTGCAACATTTAGAGATGACAAATGTTAATAAATAATAAACACCTGCTTAAATGCGTGCTCGAATGTATTTACGTTTGTGTGAGTTTCATAATTGAAAACTATTTCTCCCCACCAAGTCCGTGGCTTTTCCATGCTGTGCATATAGGACAACATGAGCCACGGCATGTATTTTGGCCACTTTTTTTTTCGTCAAGGGCCTTTTTTCATTCATTCACTAGCCCGAAATTACTGTACAAATAATACCACAAAGCTAAAGAAAAGTGTAGTCGTCACAAACCACAACCGCGGCTTCGAGGCTGACCTTGTAAATGTGAGCCTTGTACACTGACAAATGTTTTTGAATTCGTTGCCAGTGTTCTTTATGTTCCGCATAATATATACGCAAAGAACTACGCGTGTGGGCTACTTTGGCATTCACGAACCGTTGCACTGAACAAGGTCAGATGTTGGCATGGTCGCACTCGCACAATCTCGCAAGACATTCATTTTATGGCATGCTAATAAGTAATCACCTATTACAAGGGGCTCAAACTCGCCTCAGCTAGGGAGCCGCAGTCAATAAATTTCACCCTACAATGGTGGGGCAGTGCATAAGGTGGAGGCAGGGGATGAGGGCGGAAAGGTTTTCTACAATATGTTATGGGAAGTTGCCGTTGGCGGGAATGCCTTTATCATATTCCACGTATACGGGTGATTTCTGAAGGGTATTTGATATCAGGTTCTGAAAAACATATAGATATGGATTTCCATAATCCTTAAAATTTAAACGCCAATTCGGCGATGCACAATTTTCGTTGCACGGTGTTGTTTCAGCCCATGTTGACCGCCGAGGCTGATTTACGCAAGAAACAACGCTTGAGACAAGACCACTCACTGCAGCTCACCCTAACAAATCTTCATTATTACAATACGCAGAAAATAATGCGAGTACCATTTATTATGAGAAATTGGCAGCGCACACAAACGGGACAAAGATCGGGACTCAAAGTGTTCTTGTTTGTGTGCCGACCTGACTTTTTCTCGTTTGTTCGTGCTGCCGAGTTGTCATAATGAATCTATCTGAATTATCCCAGCTATCAACTGTACTGAGCACTACTTAGTAGTGATGTTACTGATGAAACTTTGTTCCGCACGAAGCCGCGGGCCATTAGCGCGAAAGGTCCATTGTCCGCGTGTTTGAGATCCCTGACTAAGACACAGAAGTTCAAGGACGAATAGCATCAAAATCAGGCTAGATTTGAACTATTAATCCCTTTATTAGCATTATAATTTGGCACGGTCATACACGCATGAACCACAAAGTGATTTATAAACATTCTTCACATCAACTGGTCACAATTTTTATCGCACTGAATCGAAGTTTCTTTTTATGTATTTTTTTAAACGTTTTACAGTATGCGTGGTTGGCCAAGAGGTCTCGTGCTATTTTGCACTGACACCATTGGTTTCTAGCGGCTTTAGAGTTTTATGACGATCATAGTCGAGAAAGTACCTCAAAAAATGTAAGCTCACACGCTCCCTTATGCATTTGCCCATGGCGACTCGAAGACGACTCGTGTCTATTTCACTGTGCATTTTATATACACATCCGACGCACAATAATTAACCATAAGTAACTTTTACTCATTTTACGAGAACTAATAGTTCGGTGCCTGCCGGTGGCAAGTTATCTTTCCCTCAACTTTTGTTTGTTCACGTTTACGTCGCAATTCTTATAACATCGCCTGTACTTTCCTTCCCGTCACTGTTTGTTACTTCTCGTTGATATTGTATCTAAGAAAGAAAACGAGCCCTTACGTTTACAATTCTTTTACTTACACTCGCTAATAAAGTCGCACTTGTCACACAATTAGGTCACACGGATTAGATTTCCGTATTTACTTAATACATTAGCAGAAGAGACTGTCGACCTAGTTGGCTATTCATGATCACAAAAAGAATAAGATCTAAACATCAACGAGAACACGAAAAAAAAAATAAAAGAGAGCAGGCCAAAGACTGGCGCTAATATGGCGCCAGTTTTTGTTTGTTCTCTTCATCTGTGTGCTCATCGATGCTTAGCACTTATTCTTTAGTAACTCAGTGCTATCGTAAACTGCTTTATACTGCTATAATCAACTTTCACACTAACATGTATTATTCAACTGAGTACACAGTTCATTTGCTTTGATTAGGGCAGCGTGGCTTTCTCTCCCTTAGACATCACGTCCTATTTTTTTTCTCCAGTTCTCTAACGCTGGCTTTTAGCTCAAGACTACGTTCTCATCACACATATACGGCCTTAAAACAAACAACCACTTACGGCACAGGAGTCCAAGCACGAAGAGGACCAAGATCAGGCTTGTTTTCATGGTGATTGTTCTGTTGTAACGAGAAGAAGGTGTTAGCTCCAAGTTTGATGGTATTGGGAGTTTAGCTCCCATCTTTTATAATGTAGAAGACAACATGTGTTCCCTCTCCACTTTGTAAAGCTATTGGCTGTGTTTCGGAAGAAGCTACTGAAAATGCGTGAAGCTACAAGCGCTTCACGCATTTCACACACACACACACACACACACACACACACACACACACACACACACACACACACACACACACACACACACACACACACACACACACACACACATATATATATATATATATATATATATATATATATATATATATATATATATATATATAAATATATATATATATATATATATGTAAGGGAAAGAAGTGTATACCTAAGGGCTCGTTCTACCGTGTCTTTAACACAATATTAATGAGATCTAACAGACAGTAATGCCAAGGAATGTACAGGGGAAGTTATTAAAACCAATAGAATGTAAATAAGAAGAAAGAAAAGTGGATGAAAAAATTACCAACTGTGAGCAGGAATCGAACCTACGACCTTCGAATTACGCGTTCGATGCTCTAACCACTGAGGTATCACTTTTCTTTCTTCTTATTTACATTCTATTGGTTTTATTAACTTCCCCTGTCTCCCCGGCTGCGGCGGCTGCATTTCCGATGGAGGCGGAAATGTTGTAGGCCCGTGTGCTCAGATTTGGGTGCACGTTATAGAACCCCAGGTGGTCGAAATTTCCGGAGCCCTCCACTACGGCGTCTCTCATAATCATATGGTGGTTTTGGGACGTTAAACCCCACAAATCAATCAACTTCCCCTGTACATTCCTTGACATTACTGTCTGTTACATCTCATATATATATATATATATATATATATATATATATATATATATATATATATATATATATATATATATGATTCAAAAAAGAAATTTTGTGGGTCCGGTGCAAATATAAGTAAGAATAAAAGAGCACACTTACGAAAATTTGTTAATTGTTTATTCTACGTTTCGGCCGTGGCCGAAACGTAGATTAAACAATTAACAAATTTTCGTAAGTGTGCTCTTTTATTCTTACTTATATATATATATATATATATATATATATATATATATATATATATATATATAGTGTGTGTGTGTGTGCGTGTGTGTGTGTTAAATCTTATTCTGTCAAAACACGGAATAAACGAACGAGCCCTTAAGTATAGACTTCTTTGCTCATTGATTAGCGAGGGTCTCGTACTAGCAGACTTGGTGCCTTTAAGTTGTATACGAGAGACTATTGGTCAGCTGCAAGCTCGTAATAAGTTCACCTGCTATGTGACGCCAAACAGGCTCATAAAGAGTGTGGCACACTCGCCGCCATGGCTACATGTGGTGCTGACTGACGATTCCACGTTTAAAATTCACACGGTCGCATGCTCGGTTCCCACACACGGCAAGTTATATTTTCATTTACTTTACTTTCTAAATAGTGTATAAAGTGTATGAAGTATGTATGAAATATAGTGTATGAAGTAAACTTTAAAAAAATAAGTGTGTTAAAGGAGAGACTGGTGCCTGTGTGCTATCTTGAGGGGTTTTTGCCTTCGGAAGCTTGTCAACGATCACAAAACTACATGAATTTACAGCTGCTTGGACATTCACATAACTAATCTCAGCACTACTAAAGCCCCCAGTTCTCGCGCAACAGGAGATAGCCTCTGCATTTTTACAGTGTAGAGGAAGATGCTCTACGTATTCTCCAACCTCTTCACGTGAGTATGCAGGACTGTCAGTTTAACAGGGCGCTGCTCAGGCTTAGGCACCTATTCCTATGTTGAGTGGCGTCGCCGTGGCCGTTTTCGGCGTACCCGAGAAAGTCAACGAGGACGAACGAGAGCGAGAACGAAGCCTATCGATATCGCGAGCTACTGGCCCCTAACCCCCCTCTCAATTCATCCGTCACGTACGCTGGCGTCTTGGTCGGATTTCGTGCGCATTCAGGGATCACACGTGCACTGCGGTTGGCTGCGTTTGTCGTAACGGGGCCTTCGGCGTTTCGCTTGGTTCGCGGCGCCAGAGTGAAGTGCTTAGCACCTGAACACTGGTAGTTCCTGCAGCATGATGTAACGAACAAGAAAGGCAAGAAGGGAAAGATGAAGTTTTTTTGTGATAAAAA
>WOVY01008142.1:0-27459 GCA_013436015.1 Rhipicephalus annulatus
TCTCGAGCTTCTCCCGTTGGCCTGCATGACTGTGCGCTCTTTAGAAGCCGTTAGCGAGACCAGCTCTCGGTGAATAAATCTTCCCCGTAACAATATTATGCCGAAAATAGAACATATCACATTTTCGCATAGGTGTTAGCTTGTTTTAAAAATAAGTTTTGATGTAACGACGCACCTGAAGTTCTGTCATTTTAAAATTCTCACATTCCAACCGCGGCAACACTCTACATAATTTTAAAACTTTCACAGCTATTCCGAAAAAAATACTTTGCAGCCTTATTTTTCTCATCAACCATATCGTTACCTAAAGCACACACGTGCGTCCAGAAAACTTCAACCCCTCGTTCCAAAATCACCGCGGGGTTTTCCTCTCGAAATCGTCGTTGCCTCATAGGTATTCGCGTTTCGCATACACGAAGGAATCGATCGGTACAGTTTCTGACTGCTCACCTTCGGAGGCTTCCATGTTATTTTATTTGTGTTCTTGTATACCGTACTGGAATTCGAAAGAATAATTTCATCTCTAGCGCTCGCATCAACCAACGTCAACCTGAGAGCGCAGAAAGCAAGGTTTCGACATAAACGTGTTTCATTCGTCCTATATATTTCCCGCTTCCTTTCGCTGTCCGATTCGGGCCGTCTACGCATATTTGTGAGAGCCGCAGGCTCGAACCCCTCTATAAAGCAAAGGCTAGCGTAACACTGAGACGTACGCTTGTTCAGAAATGCGTGCAGCGCAGAAGTGGGTACGTCCATGGCCATTGCCTTGGGTGATGAAGAACGTTTGCTTCCGAAAAACACGGAACGGCCTGTCATTTTGTGACAAATTGGCAATCATATCTTCGTATGTTATAATTTTGGCGTCTTAATCATTTATTCAGCCCTGAGATGCCCGTCAGTGAAAACACCACATTGCAAAAAAAATATAGTGGCAGGGAGGGTGGGAACATATACGAAGACAGCAGCGCAAAGTCTTTGCCACAATATGATGTGCAAACGACAAACGAGCTAAATTTTGTTCTGAGGCACCACGTTTTATCGCATGCAGAAAAGCGTTTTACCGACCCTGAAAAAGCCCTCTTTTCGTTAGTTAGTCCTCTTGTAGGAGTCACCGGAGCGGACGTTCTGCAGAACACTTCACCGCTGCACGGATTTAATAAGACGGCGTCATGGAGGTGACCAATGCTTGCAGAGGTTGGCCGCACCGAGGTGAGGCGAAGGAAGGCGCGGGAGGCGAACAGCCGCGCCTCGCAATGGCCCGGCAATTGAGAACCTTTATGTCCGCCATTTTTCAGGCACTCTGACGTTTCTTTTCGCCCCGCCATGGCTTTGCGCACCTCTTGTGCGATATTCCCTGCCTTTCTTCGTACCGTATCTCTCTCTCTCTCTCTGAATTAACCTTATCCCAGCGTTCTGACCAAGGTTTTTTCTCTTGCTTCGCGATAACTACGGAGCCGGGTCTAGCTTTCTGCCTTCTATTGCTTTGTTTCGCCTGGCACATATATTTCACCCACTGGGTTTCTTAGCGCTGGAGAGCGAGGCTGGGGCCCCGCCTGCTGCCACCACTCTTTGCTGCTTACATATTGTATTTTTTATATTTATTTTTTATATTTATTTCGTTTCTTATGCTGTTTGTCGGATCATGCACCGTATATATTCGTGTAAAGGGTGCACTTTTTTTTCTGGATCTTCATTGAGTGCGACCCTTCCACGGAAGTGCCAGATCTTTTTTTTTTAATTTTTGATTAATGTCCCGGAAAAACGTATTTACTCGTGCAAGTATACCCAACGATGCGATATCTGGCATCTTGCTTCGGACATCCTTCCTAGATGTCTTCATTTAGCGAGGTCACTGTCATTTGCAAAAATGTCGCCGACAAACGACGCTGCTATTTGCTGGCGAGATTTCTTTTTTGTTTTTGGACTGCCAAGTTAAAGAGAGTAGTACATACACGCGCGCGACCCTCAGTAGAGTGTATGCGCTAAGTGTTAATGCTCTCTTTCTCTCAAAGTCAGTGTGGAACCTCTTAAGCCGAACACTACCACTCCAAGAATCCCTCCTTTTTTTTCTTTTTCATCAAATAGCTTTGACTGTTAGTGGAATAGTCAGGGTGAACAGTGTAAGGGCCTCGGATACGCTGGCCGACGTTTCGACAGGACGACCTATCTTCGTCTAAGGCGCCTTGTCATCCTTGGCGTGTTAGTTACTAATAACCTCCCTAAAACTAACACGCCAAGGATGACAAGGCACCTTTGACGAAGATAGGTCCTCCTATTGAAACATTGGCCAGCCTATCTAAGGCACTTTTACTCTTCACCCTGACTTTTCCACTACGTGTTCCCACTTGTTGGTTCCAATTTTGATTTTGGATTTTTTTTTACTGCTAAAGTGATTTTCCATCCCTCCCGCGTGTGAATGAAGTCAGATTGATCTCGCGAGCCTTTCGTACGGGATTAATTAAATACAAAAAATAGTAAGAAAAAAGACATAAAAGTTCCCGCGACTCGTGCCATCAGTTCCAAAGGCAATTTATTGTTTCAAACTTTGTTGCCAAAGCACTTTTATTCATCTTGCAAATAGTTTTCCACCCTTGGCTATTCAAGGATTGTTTTATTGAAGTATCGTAGAATATCTTTCGACAATTAATTTTTCTTTCTTTTAGTAAAAATTATTCAGTGTTTGAGCATCTCAGGTGATTTCAAAAAATAAGTTTGTTCCATATGTAAAAAAATGTGTGACCTTTTCTTTAGTGCGATAATTTTGCAGGCTTTCTCGACACATTTCGTAATGGAATGCGATGTCAGATTGCTGATGTCTGGTGTTCCACTCTGACAAAAGAAACAATAAGAATGGCAAACATAAACTAAACAAAGAAAACAAGATGAAGTTAATGAGTACGCAGTTACGGTCTTATAATCAGTTTCTGTTTCTACTTTCGTAATCTTAACTTACTGTTGCTTTCCAGTTTTGGCCCCGTAGTTGAATATACGACTCTGCAGCTTCAAAACAAGCGCTGCCATCGTCTAAGCTCAGTTTATAATAATAATAAAAATAATAATATTAATAATAGTAATAATATGAATAATAATAATATATTATTATTATTATTATTATTATTATTATTATTATATTATTATTATTATTATTATTATTATTATTATTCTTATTATTATTATTATTATTATTATTATTATTATTATTATTATTATTATTAAGGGGGCTCATAGATGAAAGTCACAATATTATTATAAGGCATGTCATAAGGTCCTGGATTTTCCACCTAGATTTATAAGTACACAAATGTTCATTTCATTTCGCCCCCGTCTTAATGCAGCCGTCTTGGCCGGTGGTCAAACCCATGCCCCTGAGCTTCCGACATTTTCTTTACCCTCGTTGCCGTAAAAGACGCAGGGCCTTTGTGTCCAAGAAGGTCTACATTATAGAGCAGACAGGAGCGGCCGCGAGCTAATTCGGGCCGCGATGTTCTCAGCAAAGGAAATTGGCTGGCGACAAATTGCACTTAGCAGCGGATAGGTAATTAAAATTCGAATTCTCCTACCTGAACTTCCTTTTATGTCCGTTCTATCATTGCTCTTTTACTTTTTTCTTCACTCGTACTGCACTAAAGTGGTTCTTTTTTGAGAGAGGCTTTTCTAGCAGCGATTTTCCTTCTTTTTTCACAGGTAAAAATATACGTTCCTCTCCTAGTTTAGCGGGGAAACGTCCCAAGCTGAGGGAAAAAAATTATGCACCACCAACTTCGCTGGGCCAAGCAGAAGAGAAAAAAAAAGGGAAGCGTGGTGAATTAGGAATTATTACATTTCTGGCCCTGGATACTGACAAAATGAACTTTAAAGCTTTTAAGAAGATGAAGCTGAACAAGAGATAGAGAGTGCGGCTTCCTTTCAATTTTCTATAGTTCTACTTTTTTTCTCAAAAACTGGAGCGAAAGTGGTGCATTTCCTTCACTTGTATAGTATCTCCACAACACAACAAATAAATACGAGAGGCAAAATAAAATAGCGCGAGGAATATTTTCCTAAAGTACGTGCAGCGGAATCATGCGCTGACTTAATTTGATTTATCGATATATTCGCCATCCGCTCGATGATTGTTTTATGTTTTTTGCATCAAATCTGATTGCGCTTCATTGTTTGCGTTCTATCTGCGCTGCTTCCGTTGAGCCCTTCATTCAATTTCAATATCGCTGTTTTCGTTCGGCAAGGCAGCGTACCGCTTTCTCGCGCGAAAGCTTTGTATAGCTCTAGAGCTGAAAATCCAGCGTGTGGCGGCGCGACCATGAATTGTATCAAAAATCAGTTGGGCTCATTGTGAAAGTAGTGAAACACCAGATGAGAAACGTAAAAATTAAGATAGCAGTGAAGGAGGCTTATTTATTGTAGTATAATTGTATCCCAAGTAATTAAAAGTGATAACTATAATGCATACGGTGAATCGTATGTGAATATGTAGAATTAAAGAAAATTTAAGTTAAATTTATTTCAAATACAAGTTCAAATACACATGCATGAGAAGTTCATTAGGTCAGTAAGTGTATGTAAGTGAATCAAACATGAATTAACCGTGGCTTGTGAAGTTAATATAAAATAAAGTGAATACTATATGAAACAATAATGAAAATGTCTGCGGCCAAGTCTCGCCGTGTAAAATCAATGAGAATGTTTAGACGATCGAAGGGGAAAAAAAGATGGGAATCAACAATGCATGTAAATAGACCTCTACCGGGTACGTCACAGCGTGACGTCACTGGTGCACGTGCAAAGCGGTGGTTGGAAAAAACACTCCCGCCGGTGGCTGAGTGCAGTGCAGTCGCTCGACCCTTAAGAAGTGACAATGCGCATTAGAAGTTTGTGTATCAGGCCTAAAGGAGCAATATGGGTAAGAAAACACGTTATAGGTGTCAAATGCAGCAAGGTAACTGTGCAAGATAATGATGATAGCTGGGGTTTAACGTCCCAAAACCACTATATGATTATGAGAGACGCCGTAGTGGAGGGCTCCGGAAATTTAGACCACCTGGGGTTCTTTAACGTGCACCCAAATCTGAGCACACGGGCCTACAACATTTCCGCCTCCATCGGAAATGCAGCCGCCGCAGCCGGGATACGAACCCGCGCCCTGCGGGTCAGCAGCCGAGTACCTTAGCCACTAGACCACCGCGGCGGGGCAACTGTGCAAGATAATATTTTATATTATTAAGTTGTCGGATTTTACATCACATGAAGTTTCACTGGGTTATTGAGAAACGCAGCGCCAGAATTTTTCCTTTAGTTTTCGCGAGGATATGTTAACCTCAGCCTAACGCACGGCAAGAAGTGTTGTTTTTTTTTCTTTAATCTCCGATCAGACTTTTGCGCAATGAGTGAGAATCTTATCAGTGACGTCGCAAACAGCAGCTCAAAACCATGCTGCCATGCCACGATGGAAACCATGCCACGATGGAAATCGACTAAGTTTACAACCATGCCATGCAAGTGTTTCTCAAAGTGCCAGTCACCGTGTAAATTCAAAACGTTCACTTTCGAAAAAGATCAGACTTCTTTGATGGCTGCCATCTGCGTGGGTGAAACCCACTGCGTGCTAGTCGCGTCTCTCAGTACTCTATTTTTCTCCATCCATCCAACTACGACGAGCAAATTTCCACAATATATGAGCAGTGACCCTTCCGCGACCCTGTTTTTTCAAAAGATGTGACTTTAGAAACATAGCAATGTAGAAATTTCTGTCGAAGGAATGCAGACACGCAGCCTTGCTATGCAGAAAGATGCCGCCGGGGGAACTTTCTTGCCAACCAGGACCTGCTCCGAGAGAGGGTATGGTGGGCGGGGTGTGCGCAGTGACGTCACACTGTTTACAAACAGGGAGATGTCTATTTAAGACGTCACAATAGTTCATCGCGTGTCTCGTCACAGAGCAGGCTCTTAGCCAGTGCTCGCTTTAGTATTGACCAAAGGCATTTGGAGCAAAAAAGCCAATAGCTAAACTATGCTCTCACCTCTCAGATTATCATTAAGCGGCATATCTCTTCTGATTTATTTTTGTGAATATGTTACTCCGACATAACACAATGTTCACTATCTTTTGCTACGCACTACTTACAATAGCTTCCTTCATTCGCTTGCCGATCGACGTTTCACACTGCTTCTTTCTCAGCTCACCAGAGCGCTACTGCCTTCGGGAATTGTGTTGCAGATAGCAAACGATGCGCACACGTGTACCGTGCGTATAACAGCCATACCGCGAATCGCAAGAAAGGAGCAATTTGCGCTGTCAGCATCGTATATACGACCACCCCCGGTCGGAAATATGGAACGACCTTTCAACTGCATCGCTGGCCCTTCACTTTTGCGCAAGCAGTACGTAAAATAAAAAAAAAACACAGAAATATGACGCAGAGGCTAACGAAGCAGGAGAGAACCGAGCAAACGCTTACCCACTAATTGCGTGTCAAGCCCCGCGGAGAGCATGTTGCGGCTCGGCGATGTAACGTGTGTGTAGACGGGCAAATATATAGAGCGAAAGGCTCGGCTATAAAATGCTTGCAGCGGGCAGAAAGAGCGATGCACTGTGAATAGAAAAAAAAGACGTGTGCTATTACTGCAGTATTGCGTCAACAGACCTTGCAGTGTGAGGTCATCAACGAAGCCCAATTAATACCGGACAAGTTGTAGACGTAGAAAAATTTTAATATGAAAAGGACTGAAGACTTCTCTGTGGAGCAAGATGCCTATTAGCAGCACCTTCATAGGTTTTATCTGGTTTACTTTGACTTTTTCACCCTTGATTGAAATTAAACAATGAACTTGTAATAATAGAAGAGGCCGGGCACGGGAGGGAGGTGGGCTTCTATAGAAAGCATGCTCAACCAGCCATATGAATATAGTTCTTCGCGTCCCACGATCGCTGTCGATCAATTTGACGTCGTTGTTAGGGCAGTTGTACCCGGAGGTCAACTGCTGTCGAAATAATAAACTGGGGACTAAGTGTAACAATTTAGCACTGATATTGCGATTGTTTTGTTGTGCTCAGAAATCATGGTTATGAGTAGCATTGAGTGCTTATCTCTTCTCCGAGTTCTCCACAGCGGGGAATTGTGTTTATGTCATTCTTTGTACTTTCAGACATCTATCTGTATGTGGCGCCACCTCTCGGTGGCAGCGTCCTGCCATAACTCAAGGAAAAATGAGCGAAAAAATAATCTCTTTAAGTAAGCTAGTTGTCAAAAACGACGCCACGATCAATGCAGCGAACACCTACTGGAACACTTTGCCAAAATTCCATAGTTTTTTACCGTTCATAGTTCATAACGTTTTAAATAAAATATAGAGTGCAAATAGCTACTTTATGCAATAGACGTGATAAAATCGATATTTATCCTACCCTAGTCGTAGTTTATGTAGAATTTTCTATATAATAAATAGAATGAAACTTAAACTAGGTAATTTCATTTGTCGTACTGTGGACAAAGTTTCTAGCGAAATTGTTGCCACTGCGAAAAAATTGGCGAAAAATGCTGCCGCTGCAGTTCCGCTCGACCATGTTCGTGCGAAAAATAGGGGCGAACTTCGGAGGAACACAGTCTATACAAGGACATAGTTGTAGGTTCGTTGCTTATAGACGTACCGGTCTTGTATTAGCCAAACCATTTTAAAAGTGCTGCTTTATTGTTGAAATTAAGGCTCTGATTTACGAATTTTCGAAGTTTAAAAAACAGCACGTTGACTAAAACATGCCTTATTTTCAATAAAACAGGCAATTCCATTCCCACTCCATTACAGTCAAAATGTGCTTACTTCTACCCCATTTCATTCCCATGTCGCGAAAATGTGGAATGGCTCCAGAATCATTCCGATTCTGGAGTAGCAATGCCGCAACACCGATGAAGACGTTACTGTGCCTGTTCCCTGAAGGCCACGTAGTGGGCGCATAGCATGTTCAAAAAGATTTCATGCACTAAGTGTTGGAATCACGCACTAGAGACAGGCTATCGCTATCGCGTTCAACCCTTGAAGGCGAAGCTTGAGGATACCCCGACGTTATCGCACGCAACCAAGGACGACAATACCGACACTGGAATTCATGCGAAACAAGCTCTTTTACGCTATCTCGGTAGAAATAAATAGCGGATTATTAGCTTTGCATATGTTAGGAGATGTTGAATGTCACTGCTTTCCTCTCACCTATCGACGATCTCCGTTCGCAAGGATGACGTCGCAATTAACGCCCGTAGGCATACTGCACACGTATAACAAACTCCATGCCATACATCAAGTTATATACCAGTTCTGTACCTGTCTGCTACATGGGCGTGCTGGTTTTTCTCCTTTGTCTCAGCCAAACTTTGCCTCTCTTCGCTAATGCCCAAGTTTGTTCCTCTGGCAAAGCTCTGTATATAAGCTTGGAGGGCGCCTCGCTTGTGGCCAGAGTTGAGGCGTAGTACGAGAGGCGGAGGGTGGCACGTATGGGGCTGGGTGAAAGGGGGAAGAGTTCAGCTCGGCACGACCGGAAGCGATTTATAAAGGCGCGTGCGCAACGTGCCCCGAAGAAACGGCGTGCTGCGGCAGAGAAGCCGCTAACTTCGCTTTCCCTCTCTCTTTCGTTTCTCTCTCTCACTCGAAGGAATTCCAGGATAGGTATACTTTCCGGCTCGGTAGAAACGTGCTGCGTTGCGTAAACCGTCAATGTAGAGCACATTTCTGTGGTGTGCGTCTGTGACCAGAGCAATGGGCTCAGTTCTACCGGAATATGTCGCTAGTTTCTCTGCCTGTTCTTGTCGTAGCTAATACCTTATGTTAGAGTCAAAAACAGGTCGGAGCTAGCTAAATGCTGATATTGCTCGCGTGATCAAGTTACCAACTTACATCATACCAGCATACTATGCTTCTCTGGCGCATAAATGCACGTATATTTGTGTTCAGGGCTAATCATGTAGCCAATTCGTTCAGCGAAACGCGCAAATGGCATGCGACAAGAAGACGCAGGCTAATGAATGAGTCTTTGAGTCTTCTCTATGAACATGTTATTTTTAGCAGAAACAAGTACGATCTGGATTTTTAGCTGACCGTGAAGGCTGCGAATAAATTTTTTTTTTTCGGAAGGAACTTAGTCACGCGATGTGGTTGGATATACAAATTACGACGCTTTGTACGTTGTAAAATGAAAGTGCTTCTGACAGCGACCACGTCGTCTGAGGGCAAGGCAATAGTTACGGCAACAATCGCTTCATGCAGTGCTTCTAGCGCAGACCTTAAATACAATCATTCATCAAAAGCGAACGTGATACGCACGTCTTTCAGAGCTACTATATAGGAGAGTATGTAGTGTTTACGTCACAAAAGGGGCAACCTTTTACAAAACCAGACATCGCGTTCCAAGTGCTCACCAAAGCTACATGGACGCGTACAGTTCGGATATCGTGTTTTGAAATGTCCCCTTATAAACGAGCTTCCGTGGATGCGCCTAACACTTTTATAGCTGCATTTGCTTTCATGAATCGGTAAAAGTGACCAATACCTTTCGCAAGTATGGTGCCGATTTCACCACTGTTAGTTCTCGCCGACTACGCTTGTTGTGAATGCAACAGCTCGCGCTTTGTAGCTTTCTCTTCACTGCTCAGTTTTCGTGACAAACAGGTCTGCCTACACGGGCCATCATGGTCTCTTTATAGTTGCGAAAGTGAACCAACTTGAATCGAGCAAAAAAAACTAGTCTCGTAAGAGGAGCTGACGGGGAATGACAGCAGTCTCTTAGGGTGTGGGGACGGCTCTCAAAGAGCAACCAATTCAGGACACAAGTCAAGCACGCTACAAGCTAAGCAAGGCGCGATGGAAGGAAACTCAGTGAACAACAGCAATAGCAAAGGAAAAAAGAGTGCTCTTTTTCAAAGTGGCTTGGCTGTTGCATCTTCATTGCGTCCTCCATCGCCTCCGCTACTTCCACGCGCCTTCCAAGAGTCTTCCAAGCTCTTTTATATACTAGACGCTTTTTTTATGTGGTCCTGCTAGCGGCAGTGTTTGCTGCACTCGACCCGGCAATGTTTTGACTCGGCGCGCGTGCCCGCTGCACGCTGGTGAGTCTCAGCCAACCGAGTTAATGAGGCTCCACCTCCTCCCGGTTACGGTTTCTCGCCACCGCAAAAGAAAAGAAAAAGACGAGAGGAGAAGTCAAGCACGAGGGGGCTTCTTCTTCGAAGAAGCCGCTTACTCGGAGGCACCTATGATAATAGGGCTGCAGTACACCCATGACTGCGCTCTTTGCACCGCGTGTTTTACCTCCATCACCTAGTGCGACTATCGAGATATATTAATTTTGTTCGCAAGGCAAAAAAGTGCGTGCAGTGCGAGGAAAGCATTCAATAAAGAGCCCAAGCAGGTTGATCAACCTTGACAATCACTCAGAAGTGCTGTTTACACGAACATTCTAGTGTGTCTATGAAAGTGTGTATACTGCGTTGTAGGGTTAACTCGTAATATAATGTGCTTGTGCTAATCGCCTATATGCCTTGTCAATTAAGTTTGTCTTCTTTAACCTTTGAGTACTGAGAACGCTCAATGGTTTTCCGAAAGTTTCGTTGATCGATGTTCTGTTTAGACTGCCGGATGTTCTAAAAGTTGGCTACAGGACTGTGTACACTAGATGGATTTCTATGAATGTGCAAGGACATCATTTTGATAGGCTTTTACAGTCTTTGGATTTCGTGACGATGGCGCGAGAAAACACAGCTTGCTGTGTACAAATGGGTATGTTCTACTTACGATTACGCGGGCGATCTTCTTGTTGGCAAGTTACAAACCTCACGAAGTATACTACAAAAAAAACTGACACGCTATAGAGGTGAATGTCAAGGCCTCTGCGAAAGCAAACTTAATGGGACAGCGTTTCGAAATCACTCTATGAAAATAATTTCTATATGAATCTCAAACATTTTTTGTTCATGTAAGTGCTACGATCCACAGTAGCAAGGCCGGCAACTGGTCGAGTTTACTAGGTAAGGTTCCATTATGGTCAAATTTGTGCGAACAACACGAAAAAGAAACTCGTTGATAGGCGTTCGCTGTATTTCCTTCAATCTCCCAGAGTGGGTAACGCCAAGGTGTTGAGGAACCAACCAGCCAACCATGTTGTTGGCACCCCTTTAACTATAAGGAACCCTTAATTAGACGGCCAGCTTCGCATACATATGCTTTATCACTGCCCTGACGTACTGAAAGCTCCACGACTGCGGGAATGCAAACTTCGTCAGATTTTGACGGGACATAATGATAGGGACTCGTAGTAATATATGGTATTTTCGGCACAGATAAGAAAAAGAAAGGATTGCTGAGGCCCTAGCATATCCTTCGAATTTCGAGCTAGCTTGTTTGATGATCTCTTCAAAAGCCGGGAAGCTCCGTGTCGCACCATAGATCTACATCCTCCGTACCAATAAGCCAGTCGCATAGTTTCTTTCGCACGCCTCGCGCTTGTCTGTCCGCTCGATGAGGATCGTTCCCAGAGCGGCCGGGGCCCGGCGGCTAATGGGAGGGCCACTCTGAGCACCTCGCCGGAAAGGACACTGCCACCACGAGTTCCGGCGGCCATCGTCTCGCTAATGGGAGGCGTCCCATACCGCCTTTGCAGGGTCGCGCCCGCCCTTACCCTTCCTTATTTGTTTTTTCCGCTCCCCGGTCTGATGCCTGACTTCTTCGCGAAGCGTTCTCCCTATCTGCGCGCTGGACCCTTGTGACCATACCTCGCTCAATGGTTTGCCCGTTGGTAGGGTGTTCTTGAGATCCATATTTTACTCCCTCCCCCCACTGCCCATGCCTACAACCCTTGATTAACGGAGACAGCTCCGGATCGTGTCTGTCGTGCGCATGTAGGCGAAGATGAGTGCGCGCTGAGGACCCCGCGGTCGATGTACTACGCCGTGGAAGAGCGCCGCCAATGTTGTTTGCAACATTGCCGTAATTACGAGCTTCCTTCCTTTCCCGCCTCCTTCACCAACTCTCATGCTTCCCATGTACTGCTGGCGGGCCTCCTAACATGCGCCATTTGTTACGTCGTGTGTCGCTTCTCGTTTTGTATTTGTTCTTATTCACTCTTCGCTTGTTTAGTATCTTGTAATTCGCGATTCCCAACTCGGGCTGCTGTTGTGTATAACATGCCGTTCTTCATCTTGCAAAGTGAACGGTGGAAAGACCCATCGAATAGTGCAGTCACTTGTACTTCAGTAACTCTTTTCGGTACACAAGTTCACGGAGACCACCACTGAGAAAATTGATTCGAAGGCAGTTAGCGGTTGAGTTCTTTTTAACTAGCCCCTTATCGTAAGAAGCACCGCAATTGGCGGTTTAATTATTGAACCACTGAGTTATAGTCTCTTCACTCTGCTGAATTCTACATCTAAAGGTCATGGGGTCTCCTTTCTACTGACTGAGATCAAAGATATAGGCTTATAAATTATATGATTTTCTCCCCCCCCTCTTCTTTATGTCGCTATACTTTATAAGCTCGCTATTATTTCCTCCCCCCCCTCTTCTTTATGTCGCTATACTTCATAAGCTCGCTATTTGGCTCAATAAAGGAATGTACAAACAAAAATACTTTGTAGTTCTACAAAAAATGAATTATACGTTACATATTTATTAGTCGTTCTGTCATTTTAATTGTGGCAACGCATCTCCTTTTTGTTCTTGCTCTGTGAGTCAATTGTGCTGTGTTGAATATGTTTATAATACGCTGCATACCGTTCCACTTTATGCATTGTTATATTTTAGTTGATGCTTCATAACGTCTACGAAACAAAACCTAATTTCAGCGCATAATCTCTTACACTGATGGATCCACTAATTGCATAGCAGTGGTTGTTCTGTCTGTGGACGTATCATTGCAATACAAGTTTTCCCCCGCCATGACATCGACATCAGCAGAACTAGCAACGCTTCAAGATGCCGTGAAGAGCATGCTTCAGCAAGTACCTAATCAAAGAGCCATTTTTTGTGACTCTTGGTCAGCCTTAGAAAGAGCAAGCTGTGTCTTACAGTATGAATTGCACAAACAATTTCTGTATGAAAGAAAGCAGGACTATCACTAAGCGCTTGAGGAGATACACGATGTTATATTTCAGTCCTTTCCGAGCCATTGCGGAATCGTCGGCAATGATCACGCTGATGAGGCTGTATTATCAGCATCTGAAAAAGACCAGCGGATGCCCATACCGTTCTCGAAAACGGACACTGCACGGAAACTGCAATCAGTTGCTCGCTGCATCGCGTTTTTTTATTGGAGTACACATACTTTATATCCAACACGCACTTGTATTCTAGTGAACAATCCTTGTGCCTTCGTGTGCCATCCCGGATTTAAGGAACTGGTGCAACTTTGCTTGTCGTTTGTGATTGGGTAACCCTTTACGTGTGCAAATTATCACAACAGCTATGATTTTTGCTCAAAAAATCATGGCAATGTTCGAAATACCAACCTGTTTCTCTGTACAACCTTTAGTCTTTCAACGCTAAATTGCAAAACCGACACCAAGAACTATCTGTTATCCACCTTAATGTAAGAAGCATGAAAAACAAAGGCTATCAACTCGATCATTTTTTTTTACTTCATTAACGACAGAATTTAATATATTGGTGTTTTTTTGAGACTTGGCTACCCACACATAACAACCACCTTCATTTCAATAACTACGCATATAACGGCCGCCTACGTCCTAGCGGAAAGTGGGGAGGCCTTGCTGTTTATGTTTAATGCCACTACCCACACTCTGTACTTGAGGACTGCTCAATAATGACTCCCAGTGTTGAATGTTTGACTGTACCACTGCCTAATGTAATTGTTGCGACAATTTTTAGACCACCAACTTGAAATAAGAGATAGTTTATGTAAAATTAAATTTTACCATTGTTCCATTTGTACTCTTGGGTGAAGTTAACATAAATCTATTGCATGACGATCCGAGCTCTCACAATTTCGACAGTGTTATTTCATTCTTAGCACGTTACAATCACATTACTTTACCAACTAGAATTACTATTCACACCACCACTTTTTTAGATGCATGTGTTACAAGCATTCAACCAAGTAGTATTGTGGATTATTGAGTTCGGACATTAGTGATCATATTCCAGTTCTTTGTTTTATCAAAATAATATGAGAAAGTGGGGTTACAGTTGATAGTTACTTAAATAGAGAAATAAATAGGGATAATTCAAACAAATTCCAATTCCTCGTTCGGAATATGAATTGTAATACCATATGCAATATTGGTGACGTAAATTTTCCGTACTCAGAACTCAATTCTCAGTTCTCAGACGCCTATAACAACGCTTTCCCGCTAATTAAAGTAGGATTAAACAGCAAAAGATCAGAAAGCCTTTGATAAGTAAAGACTTACATGAAAAAACTTGCACTAAGAACAAGATGTACCATTCCTTCATTCGGAACCGGGAACCCAGCCTTTTAAAGGAGTATAAAAAGTACCGAAATCAACTGAATAAAGAATTCAAGAAAGCAAAAGCAAATTATTTTATTGAGTGATTCACGAGAATCCAAAATGACAGTAGGAAAGTATAAAGAAAAGTAACTAATCTAAATGAAAATGAAAGATAATAATGTGCTGAACAATATTAGTACGCCTAATGGTATGTTGTCCGGTTTCGATTTCGTCTGTGCTTTCAATCAGTACTTTGTCAATGTTGGTAAACCCCTGGGTGATCCGCCTAAACTTGACAATTCATTCAACAGCGCTACTACTTCTTCATCAAAGTCTTTGTTTTTCTCGCTCACGTCCCCTAAGAAAATATTGACTTTCATCAACAAGTTAAAAAATGATGTATCTCCAGGTCGCGACAATATAAGATCGGTTTCCATTAAGTACGTTGCACCTTTCATGTCTGACGTATTGGCTTATCTTGCTAACCCAATGCTTACTACAAATGTGTTTTGTAATGACCTAAAAATGGCCAAGGTCTGTCCAATGTACAAAGGTGGTAACAGAATCGACATGCCAAACTACCAACCAATTTCTGTGTTGCCAGCATTTTCGAAATTATTTCAAGGAATCATAAATTGCAGGCTTGAATCTTTCTTAACTAAGCACAACATAATATCGGTTTGCTTGTACGGTTCCCTGAAAAGAACGTCCACAGAGCAAGCGCTGCTTGTTTTTAAAGATAAAATAATTGAAAACATAGAACGCAAGCTTTATAACTTTGGTCTGTTCTTAGATTTTCGAAAAGCATTTGACTGCGTGCAACACCAAATCCTCTTACAAAAGTCAATTACTACAATTCACGTGGTATTACACTCAACTTAGTACAAGATTACTTATGTCATAGAATGCAGTAAGTACGAGTGAATTACATTACATCTAACCAACTAACTGTCACTTGCGGAGTTCCTCAAGGCTCTATACTAGGACCATTATTGTCTTTAATATATATAAATAATATGATCAAATTACCAGGTTTTACTGACATGATCATGTATGCTGATGATACAAATATATTTTTTACAGCGAAATAACTTGTACAAGTGGAGGCTATGGCAAACGGGTACACAGGTAACCTGCAATCATGGCTATAATCCAACATGCTTTTTTATTTTATCGAAAACCAGCTACATTTTTATGAGAACGATTAATACTGCAGATTTTTGTATGGTCAACATCCAGTTTGAACACGTAAAGATACACGAGCTTCATTCCATAAAATTTCTAGGAGTCTGGTTCCACCAGAACCTTTCCTGGAACACGCTCAAAATTAGCGTCTGAAATAAACAAAAGTCTCAGCTTTTTCTGCAATTTGACTTGTCTTGTACCCATTTGGTTGAGACTGAAGTTGTATTATGCGCTTGTATATTCTAAACCAACCTATTGTATTCTGGTCTGGGAAACAACTACGACTACTATCAGAAACTACAAGCAATTCAAAAGAGAGCTTTGCGGTGCATTCACGGTTACTGCAGCAGTCTCCAGGATCTTCCCACTTCGCCATTGTTTCGTCATTATGGTTTGCTTACAGTGAACCAAGTCTACTTTTTTGTCTCTTGCGGCATATCAAAGTCAATCATTTACATACTCAAACAATAGTTTGACTAATGATGCATAAGATTTTATAAAACAAAGCCTGCAGGTCTCTAAGACGCGTACTAACCATGACAAACAAAAATTAACTCATCAGGTCACTGCGGCTATAAATAAAATATCCACATTAGTTTCGATGTTTCAATGAAAATATTTAGAAAGGAAACAAAGAAATATTATTCGACTCTGGTCTCTGTTAGGTATTGTACTTGCAAGTGTAGCTGATTTATCTATTTATTATGTCATGTGATTAGTTATATTGTTTTGTTAACTGTTGCCAGACAATACAATAAAACCTAGGCCTTTCTCAAGCACCCCAGACTTCAGCCCCAGCTTCCTCCTTTGCGTGAAAGGAAATAAACTTCCCTTCACATCACGTAAGCGTATTCTCATTTCAATGGAATGGCTAACAGTACGGTATGATAATTATGGTTCTTTGAGGAGATGATCAAACACTGCCCATCCTACTAAAACTCAATGACGTGTTCTGGGAACCAAACTATATCTTATTGATGCGAAACCACTGTCAGAAAAGAAGGTCCTGGGATGTTGGCCCAAGGTTTCGTGCATGCACCTGGCCACTAAAGCACCTTTGTGCAATTTTAACACGACGGAACTTCCCGAGCATCCATAAACTACCATTGCGATTTCTCGCTGTGCGGGTCCACAGTAGCTTTCTATTCTTTTTCCTATTTTTGTTCTTGCTTACCTTATATATTATCTGCCCTTGCCACTGACATGTCGGGTAGCCAACCGAGCCAAAACTTGGTAGATCTCCTTGCCTTTTCTCTACATTCTGTCTTTCTTTTCCTCATAGCATTATGCACAGTGACATTGCTATGGAGTACAAATCAGAGCTCAATATCAGAGGCTGGATTTTTATTTGTGTGTTTGTGATTATCACGTAGATAAGCTACTGTACTCTCTTTTGGTAGTAACTATTGTAAATTCTGCCGCTATATACGATGCCTTTCTTAACGTGTACTACATACATTTTTAACTACACCATTACCCTGACTACAGAGTCTTTGTGGACAACAGGCCTGTCTAGAACTGGCTTTGGTCGGGAACAATGATATCACTTTATGTTCAGTGTGTGTCATTTTGGATCCCTCGTAGTCTTTGTGGCGCTTATTGCGATTAACTGCGACCCTGTGACGCGTGCTCACCTTCTCCTTCTTTCTGTATTTTCTTGTTCCCCGTTTCAAGGTGCAGAATCAAGGCAACTTGTTCTGGTTACCAGTGCTGTCTCTTCCCTTATTTCTGTCTTTTTTCTTTGTGTACTCTTCATGATTTACCTTATACTAGCGCTAGGCTGTGAAAATCATACTTGAAGCACGCCTTCGTCATTCGTGTGCGTCATTGAAGTTGATGTCGCTGCTAGACCTGTAATGCTATGTTCCGAAAGCTGAGTAATTTGTCATAACTAATACGGGACTATAGCAAATTTTCATACCGTAAACGCCGACCTTCTGCACAACCAAACTGAGCGGCCCATCTCGCTCCAAATTTGCGTTGCGAGCGTCGAGGGACTCAGAGATGTTAGCATCGCCTCTCTTTATGGCGGACATGGAATAATATACACGAAAGCGGGCCACATAAAAGCCGCGCTTGTATCTCAGCTTTCGAGGAGCACGTAGCGGTTCCGCTGAAAGGCTTCTTCTCGGCGCATACCGTCGGTCTCGGACCGCTTTTCATCGTTGGCATTAATATACGGAAGAGGCCCGCGGCCACGTCCAGCTGAGAAGACCGATGATGAAGTGGGGGCCACACACGCAAAAGCCTGCCGCCGCCGTCCAGTCTGGACAGGGTGCATAAAAGTGAAATCCCCGCCACCCTTCCATTCCCGCTTTTCCCGTATCATCCACTCCCATGATATTGGCCCGTCTGCCGAGAGGCTGTCACCGGCTGTCAAAAAGGGGCTAGCCCAGATACGACGCTTACATGTGCAGCGTCCCGCGCACGCACACGGGGTAGCGTGAACACATTGCGTCTCAGCGCTGGGCGGGACAGATGCAGCCGCCGCCTCCGCCTGGGACGGAGATAAAGCGCGCTTGAATCATTTCTCGCTCGCAAGAAGGCCGATGAAGCTCCTTCCTTTCAGGACCACTTCTGTCGACTGGCAAGTTATCTGCGTATATAACACAGAACGCGAGAAGACTTGGCCCAGAACGAAGGACAGCGTGGGACTGTGGTAAAGAGGACAATGGCATGACAGAATACATGGCGTTTCTGAGAACAAAGCTGCACATTCGCCTTACATGTGTAATGAGAGAACTGTTCGCGAATGCGTAGCATTATTCGCTCTTGTCGATGTCTTTCCAGGTTTGGGAGAATTCCTCGATGAATATTTATATAAGTGGTGTGACAAAAAAAAAGCCAGGCTATGTGCGTATTTCGAAAAGAAGGGGGAGTGGGCTAGAGCTGTTTTGATTACTATTTCCACTCTCCTATTCTACACATGCGACAAGATTCGGCTTGATGGCGATCCCGCCATTTGGGAGTCCTGCGGCATTGTGTGAGCACGTGCAACTGCATGGGGCCTGAAAAATTATGTTAGAACCAAACTGCGTACCACTATCAAGATTCTTGTAAAACTTGAGGAACATTTCGAATCATAACCGATGTTTAAGAAGATAAAACTGTTTTATGTGTGTGTTTGAATGGTGTAAGCCGTGGTTTTAGGAGAGCCTAAGGTCAGTGATTCGGGGATCTCAAGGTAAGGCTTTAGGGAGCCAAAAGTCAGCGATTAGAGATCAAAACATTATAAAAGTTAACGACGTGATCCATGCTGACCAAAAATTGAGTGTGTGTGCAGTGGCAGAGTTGGTCAACTCAAATAAGAAAGCTCTTCGACGCATTTTAGCTGGCGAATTACGCAAAAGAACTATTTGTCCCTAGTTTGCTCCTAAAGTTTTGCCCGATGACTAAAGACATTGTTGTAAAGACGTGTGTGTGGGCACGTCTGAACACACTACAAACGAGATAATTTTGTTAAAAGCTGCTGTATTATGTGGTGAAGCATGCATTTTTATCTATGACCCAGGAAGCAAGCGCTAGTCCAAGCAGCGAATGTCTACAAAATCCTCAATACTAAAAAAAACAAAAAAACACGCGCATCAAATTGAAATTCAAAGCAATAGGATTGTCTTCTTCAACATTCATGGAATTGTACTGATCGAATGAACTTGTTTACCTCTGTATGCCTCTCCTATCAGACGAAGTCTATTTCGAGATGCCGGTACATAACTTCTACGCGTGTGCGAGTATGCATATGTGCCAAAACACATCCCCGTCTTTCGACATATGCCACAATCGAGTATTCCTCAGGACTGATATTACCTGTTTCAGCTTGACCTATGGCTGCATTTGTCTTATCTTGGAAACAGCCGAATGAACACAGCGTCTCCATCTCAGCACGGCTACAGAAAACATGAGCCAACCTTGCAAACAAATTTTGTTGAGCCTTCTGCATTCCACATTGATCTCAAACACGGAAATTTTTTATTGGCAGTAGATGGCTGGTGAAGCTTCATTAGTCCAATCTAAGTCAAATACGAGTGTTATTTAGGAATGGATGGCTTTCATAGGGCAAGTCAATGGCTAGAAAGATTCAAAATGGATTGCTCTAGCTTCAAGGCACTGCATGCCCTCTTGTACCTAATCTCTTGCGTGCGTTTGCGTTGAACGCAACATTGTAGAAATAACATACATACATGAGATCTCGGGCTACGTTTACGTTCTGCTCATGCTCAGTTTAGAGCACGCAACACAAACGCTTAATTTCTGCGGCTGCTGTTTCCCGCAATACTAAATCTCACTAATATCTGAGGCACCTTCTAGCCATGAACTACGTGACATCAAGTGCGCAGAAAACGGTCAAATGACGTCTTTCACCCCAGGCCAGTTCTACTTCAGGTCAGTTTTATTCCAAATCAAAAAGGGCCTCACATTGCCAAGCCTCTTACTCCTGACTGTTCTCGTATTATCACTCACGTGAACGCGGTGATATATGCTGCAGCCCTTCCCGGCTAATAATGCCCCAACATTTTGTCAGTAATTCTTGTTCGTCACTTTAGACCACTAATTGTTCCGATTAAATGCTGCTCAGCGCAGCACAAACATGGCAGCCGACACTTCGGCGCCATGTGTGGAGCTAATTTGTCACCGTCGCAGCCAATTAAGCAATCAGCAATTCTCCTGACAGGACGGGCGTGACGCGCCTTAAGCTACTCCTGTGTAATTACAGTATACGTTGTACGTTCAAGTTTAACGGCATTTGAAGCACTAAACGGCTCGCGCTGCTTCTTGTCTAAGCTTTTACTGCGAAGCTGTGTATGGCGGTTACAAAACCAAAATTTGTTTGTCCTATGTGCACACAAACTCCTAGCGTGTAAGTGCAACAGAAATCGGCAAGCCTCACTACTCTCCACTGGTTCATTGCCATTTGTTGCAAGCTTCTTTTAGTTGCCGTGAGCCTTTGAGGAAGAATGACATCTCCAAATATCCTGTGCGTAAGACCTCTTTAGACGCTGCGTACAATCACTGCTCTTTCACTATTTAACTACGGGCAAAGCCAAATGAAACATTCGATGTCACCTACGTCGCTGCAAAAGGTATAGAACGGGAAAATGTGTTTCTTAGCCTTTATTAACCAAGCCGTGGTGCATACGGTGTTGGTTTTTATGTGGTACAATAGCGTCGCTTGGTGTCGCGAAAGTTCCCGTATTACACATGCTTGATGTGCAAATTTGAAGTGAACTTGAAGTGATCACCGTGGAGTGATTATGTATTATGTCTTTGTTGTTGTGGCAAGCCTTAGGAGCTTCTACTATTGCAACACATGTCCACGCTTCGCTTGCATAAGCATCGGCCTTTTCAATGTCTTCAATTTAAACGTGACATGGGATCTTGGGCTGTTCAACACGTGATGACAGGCTTGTACGATTCAGGCACTGCTCAGTCGGAACAAACGGTGTCCGTGAACGCCAGTAACACCGCCTGCTGCAGCAACACAAACACCACAACCCCTTCTCCCCCTCCGGAGCACTGGTCCATGCACTAAAAGTGAAAAAAAGATTTGATTGATTGATTTGTGGGGTTTAACGTCCCAAAACCACTATATGATTATGAGAGACGCCGTAGTGGAGGGCTCTGGAATTTTCGACCACCTGGGGTTCTTTAACGTGCGCCCAAATCTGAGCACACGGGCCTACAACATTTCCGCCTCCATCGGAAATGCAGCCGCCGCAGCCGGGAATCGAACCCGCGACCTGCGGGTCAGCAGCCGAGTGCCTTAGCCACTAGACCACCGCGGCGGGGGCCGTGAAAAAAAAAAACTGACAGGCAGCAAAAACCAATGAATATTGCTAAATAAACCCAACCTGGGACGTTTAAACAAGTCGAAGCTTTGCACACTTTCACTTATGTTTTACCTCCAGCGCACCTGCGACCAAAAGCATCGAGCACTGAGCAGAATAATCAAACGAATACATAATACAACGCATCTGTGGAGTGAGACGCTAAGTACTGGTATGTGTGTTATTGCGCTTCCTGTCATGAAACATTCGATATCGTTTCAAGTTGACTGCTCTGTCATCCGTTCAACTAATAGTCACAACCCAGATATGTGTCCTGTGACGAGCGATTTAGCAACATGGTTTCCTGGTTCGAAGTGGACGTCAAGCATATCGTTTCTCTTATGCATTTGTGCTTGAATTTATTTGTTATTATATTCTGAGTCAAGTGCCCTTAATGCTGTGATTGGTATACACAAGAGACAGGGAGGGCTAATATGAGAGAAAAAATGGGAGGTCAGCCTGAGCCAATTTTCTGAACTGCTACTCTGCGTTCTGTGAAGGAAAGTTGTGGTAAATGAAGTGTATAGAGGAGGTTTCGATGATTATGGTGAAAATATACACAAGTGGCTTAGCAAGAGACAGTCGGGATGCCCAAATGATTATTCGCGGAAACAAAACAATTCTTTTCGTACACCACTTTTCAAACTGTCACACGCACGTTTAGCTCCTGTGTATACACCATCAGGTTTTCCGTGAACTGTAAGCACTATCAAATGGAAGCTGGTGCTAGGGCCTATGGGAGCTACAAGGATAGATATTCAGTAACCATTGGATGAATGGCTCATCTTTCTATGTATTTGTCTATTTAAATGCACCGATTTGTACAATGAAGGGAATGGAGGGATGACCACCGTCGTAGCTCTATTGGTAGAGCATAGAGAACGTAATTCGAAGGTTGCTTGTTTGGTCCCAGTCAGCCACAAGCTATCTCTTCGATCACTTTATGTTCTTCGATTTTGTATCATAATTAGTACAAGTAGCATCTCCTACACTTTCCTTGGCATTGCTGTTTGTTAGTTTTTGTTCATATTTTAAAGGTCCCTAAAATACCCTTCCTTTTCTTCATTTATGGATTTGTCCGCACTTTGGCTTTCCGACATCAAAGTTGTGTCTTTGCAAACTGATATTTTCAGGAACCATTGTGTCATAAGTGCAACCATACACAACATAATGTCAGTATACACGAGCACAGCCTTTTTTACTGCTTTCTTCGTTTTGGAAGATAATGATTGGAAATCGATGCAGTTAAAGTGATACACATAACACCATGAAAACATACTATTTTACAGACGCCAAGATCATACTAATCCACTTGCTAATCGTCATTCACGTGGCTGCCGAACCACTCCATAGTTTGTTTGTTTTTTTCAGTTTCTGCGTGAAGCTGTGTTTTGTGCAGTGCTAAAACACTTGAGTGCATTAACGTAACTGAAGACACGGCTGCATTTCGGAGGCGATGAAAGACTGTGAGGTACTCAGCGATAACTGAAGCAGTAAAAAAAATCCTGTCAGGCACCCTTCAAAACGCACTGGCTCGTAACTTCTCAACGAGATTTTCGCTGAGGAAAATCGACCCAACCGAAAAGAAAGGGGAAGAAGCACGCGAACGAGAGCAACCGGCCCGTTCGCTATTGCGGATCGATCGCCACGTGACGAAGTATAACGCAATTTGCCGCGCCACTGACTTGCTAATTATCGCATTATCTTGCCAAATGCGTGGCTTCTGCGGCTTGCCTCTTTTTAAACGTCTCGCTCATCCACTCCCGTTCCATAGATTTCTTTCGGTGTTCCTTTCTTTCTTTCCTAATTTTTTTCTTTATTTCCTTCTCTGTTTGTTTATTCCAATCTTTATTTCTTTTTCTTTTTTCACTTTTTCTTCCTGCAAAACGCTGCCCACTGATTTTTTTTTAGTGGATAATACTCTTCCCTTAATCACTCCTCAAGTTCCCAAGCTTCGGTTCTATTTAATTCGCCTCTAGTATCGAAAAACTAAGCTTCATGAATTTTCCGCTTTATATATTAGCCCTATTGCAGCCAGAAGTATTCTTGCATATAAAAATAACCACACACTGAGGCTGTACAACCGATCCTGGAAGTTTTATGTTCAGCTTCAGTAGCCACCATGAACCGATGATCTACAGTGCCCCGCCACGGTGGTCTAGTGGCTAAGGTACTCGGCTGCTGACCCGCAGGTCGTGGGATCTAATCCCGGCTGTGGCGGCTGCAATTCCGATGGAGGCGGAAATGTTGTAGGCCCGTGTACTCAGATTTGGGGGCACGTTAAAGAACCCCAGGCGGTCAAAATTTCCGGAGCCCTCCACTACGGCGTCTCTCATAATCAAATAGTGGTTTTGGGACGTTAAACCCCACAAATCAATCAATCTATTGTTGATCTACAGTGGAACGTGATAAGCCTGAAGTTTTCCGTCCACTACTATCTAACTCAGCATTTAATTCTACGCGTTTTTTTTTCTTGTTGTTTTTTAATGTGGAGCATTTCTAACTTCGTACTCTAGAACGTCCCTTCACTCAACGCTTCACCTTCAGTTGAGAAAGCCTATGGGAACGCCGTCTCTAGGCACGGCAATTCACCGCATATCAGCGATAATCTGCTGTAATTCTTCAGTAGCACAGCGTCATTTTGAGCCAAGCTGTGACGCCGTGCTCAACTCTGTCAAGGAGTCGAGTCGAGGAGCGTTTGTGAATACGGGGGTACTCTCGTATTCTAGAATGTCCCTTCACTCAACGCTTCACCTTCACTTGAGAAAGCCGATGGGAGCGCCGTCTATAGGCACGGAAAGTCACTGCATATCAACGATAATCTGCTGCGATTCTTGAGCAGTGCAGCGTCATTTCGAGCCGAGCTGTGGCGCAGTGCTCAAATCTGTCAAGTGAGGGGTTAAAGTCGAGTCGAGGAGCGTGCGTGAATGAGTTAGTCGCTAGATGTCACGCTTCCACGTCGGTGGTGGCGCCGTCCACACCCCTACAGCGCATGCTCGCGTCTCACGTCTCTGCTGCCCCAGGAAAGACACCCGCAGCAGCTATGGATCTGGTGCTGCCGTTGTCCCCGAAAACGGTTAGTGGACGTAGCGTGCGGCAAAACACTACTCGAAATTTAACTGAGCAATATAAAATTCTATCCCGCGCTCTTGCGCGATCCTTGTTTTCCTCGCAACTGCCGTAGTGCCATCCCTCATTGATGATTTGTGCGGTTTGACGTTCCAAACGACCATGTGATTATGAGAGACGCCATAGTGTGCAAGACTCAGGAAACTCCAACCACCCGGGTTTACTCAACGTGAACTCGAACCTGAGCGCACGGGCCCTACAGCATTTTAGACTATGAAAAATGCAGCCACCGCAGCTGGGATTTAATCCCGTGATCTTCAATTATGTGCCATACCCACTATATAGACCACCGCGGTGGGGCCGCCGATTTATAATCGGCAGTATTTCGGTCATCTTGCGTACGTGTACCTCGCCACGATGCTCCTTCGCGGAGCCGCTGGTCTAGAAGTGAGCGAATGAAATGGTCTTCTCACGGGGGCGAACCTTCTTGGTTTACGCAAGACAAATCGTGCGGCGCTGTCTCTCACAGCCGCAAAGGAAGCGAGAGCCATGCCTTGGGATGCTATTTCCATGAAGGCGAAGAGGGATGGCTGACTGACGTAGATGCGAACGCGGTGAACGGATTTGCTTGCTCACCCGTCCGAACAACGTCGGAAAAAAAAGATAAGGGGGTGTAAGAAAGAAGGATAAGTAGAAAAAAGAAGGCTTCCTTGAAGATGAGCGGAAGGAAGAGAGTACTGCGTTCGAGCAGCAAGCTGCGGAGCAGCAGTAGAGAGAAGAGGAGGAATCTATTCCGCACCCATTTTTCAATCGAAGATCAATGCGTTTTGCTCTCTTTTCGAGCCTTCGACGCTTTCGTCGTGAGCTTCACTCCTTTTCGCCTCGAGAGATTTCATCTGCGAAGCTCCCTTCGAACGCTTCCCTCCAAGCAGAGTGAGTGCGCGCAGTAAAGACGTTTGCTTACAATATGGAGAGGAGCGAGGAATGAGGGAGTTTTTAAAGATCCTCGGCTCAGTCTTTACGCGCTTATAGAGGTTTGCTTTTGGCTGGCAGCAGTTGCCTCAAGGAGAAAGAAAGAACACAATTACGTACTTACCACAGTGTACGCGCAATACATGCCATGAAGGAAGAAAGAAGCAAGTGCGATAAAAGATTAAGAAGCAATGTTTATCAGAGTTCGTTGAATATTTGCCTAACATTACTCCAAGACGAGCGCGTACGTAGGAAATATAGATACACGTTGTTTGCTCAAGAAAAGCAAAACTTGTGTGGCTGCGATTCTTCCGGTAATGTTCGCCCCATGCTCGCTAGTTTGTGTTCAGTGTTCATTACGGCATCGAAAAAAAAGCCCAGAACTGCTGCGGGAGAAAAAAGGAAGCCGGAGGCGAAGGATGTTCGCATTATTGTAAGCTCTTTGTGCAGCGATGCCTTGTAAACGTGTCATCACTAGCGCTAGCAAGAACAACAATGCCTGGCTTAAAACAAGTTCGCCTTTAAGCACGCTTCGGAAGACGCGCTTCAAGGAAAGCACCCGATGCAAACAGCAACGTCTATTTCGAAACCATTGAGGAATGCGCCAGACAGTGTTCCTGAGCTTGCACCTGTATGGCACGCGCTTATCCTGTGCTATTCACGTAACCATGTTTGGGGGTCAATGTGTCATACGGCTAACGTGTTTATTAGGCTTTGACGCCTCACGAACGATTCAGCTACGAATATTCCAACATAACAATTCACCACTGATAATTGCACCAACAAACTCAATTAACTCAAAGAATTTGCTGACGCTCATAAAATTTTGTCTTGAATCCATAAAATACCACTCTCCCTTCTTAAAAACATGGCTGCACGCCAATGGCGCTCCGCTCGAGCGCATTAATTGACAGGCTTGAAACCCATTTGCATCAGCCACATCTGAATCAGGCTAGTAATGAGATGCTACAAGCGTAATTTCAAATATTGACGTCTTAACTACTAAGAATACTTCATCAAAGCATATTTCAAACACCATTACAGCTTCTAGCTTCAAAAACAATTATCAGTCAATTAATCAATTGATCAATCAATTAATCAATCAATGAATAAACGGTTACCCGTCTAACCTTTCTGTAAGCCGTTATTTTGTACTGGACTACTCTTACAGATAAAACATCATTGGGCATAACCTTTATGTTTTCCACCTCTCCGTAAAATAATTTAGAGCCGTTCGCGTTGGTAGGTAATATGATGGGTTACGTTGAAGGTACAATACACAGATTTAGTTGCTTGATCGAATTGTTGTTCGAATCATTTCCCGATAGGTCTCTTCGTAGGTGCTCGTGAACATTAGCATGGACAGGCTGTGTTCGGCAATGTATATTAAGTTTCAATAATAACGACGACCTAAATATTTATTTTTGGTAACGCGAAGTGCCGATAAGTAAATATTACAGCTGCATGCATCCTTGCACCCACGGGACGACTCAGTGCGCGGAATTCGGAGCCTACAGATTGACCAAATTAATCTATCTGGTAGTCGGAGCCGCTGAACAGGCGGCGTAGGCATATACCGGAAGTGCGTTATATGCCAACTAATAGCAAGGACACATTGTCTTCGTACTGATGCCTATTCCGGGATCGATCAGACAATGGCCCACTTCCGTCCTATTGATCCTTCTTTCGTCTGCCCTTAGGCAAAGCACACAGAGCCCCTGCATCATTCGATTTTCAATTACCACCTTTGTTTAATGGTCACCTGTGTCTTCTTGTTCAACGCGCACTTCTTATCTCGTCTTCACGAGACGCAAGAACGTGGATAGAATAGGGTCGATAACCGGAACCTGAATGCTTGTCTGCCATACTGCACTGTCTGAAGCATATATAAAGTGCCCGCGCTCACAATTGAGAGGGCGGGTAGTTTGGAGAGAACGTTATCGTTGTTTAGAGAAAGAAAAAAT